>NDGN011517727.1:3920-16241 GCA_002564285.1 Tympanoctomys barrerae | reverse complement strand
TCTGAAAACATTAACCAAAGCATTTAGATGAGAGAGAGAGAGAGAGAGAGAGAGAGAGAGAGAGAGAATAAGTTTAGTAAAGAAGCTAAATTATCATTCACAGATGACATGACACTACATAGAAGATCCCAAACACTTCACCAAAAGACTTTGAGATCTAATAACCAAATTCAGTAACACAACTGGATACAAAATAAACACTCAAAAATTAATAGCATTCTTGTACATAAAACAACAAACTCACACAGAGAGAAATAAGGGAAACCACACCCTTCATGATAGTACCAAAAAATAAAATATTTAGGAATCAGTCTAACAAAAGAAGTAAAAGAACTATATATTGAACATTATAGTACTCTGAAAAAGGAGACTGAACAAGATGTCAGAAAATGGATATTCCTTGCTACTCAATAGGAAAAACCAACATAATGAAAATGGCCATACTCCCAAAATTGCTATGCAGATATAATGTCACCACAATCAAAATATTTCTATATTAGAAATGTTTCTAAAATATTTCTACTTTATAATATTTCTATTTTAAATACTGAAAAATATTTCTATATTAGAAATACTTCTAAAATATTCCTAAATATTTCTAAAATAGAAATATTTAGAAACTATTTCTTTTTTTTTTTTTCCTAAAATTTATTTGGAAACAGAAGACTCAGAGTGGCAAAAGCAATTCTGGGAAAAAAGGCAAGACAGGAAAACATCACAATCTTTGGCTTGAAATTTTACTATCCAACTACAGTGATAAAATCAGCATATTAATGACAAAAAGAAACCAGACCCAAGGACCAGTGGAACAGATTAGAAAGTGCAGCAACAACTACAAACACACTCAATCACCTTAACTTTGACAAAGGGCCCAAACATGTTTCCTGGAAGAACGAAAGCCTTTTTAATAAATGGTCCTGGCTCTTTACATGCCAAAGAATAAAACTAGATCCTTGTATATCACCATGCAGTAAATTAAATTCAGAATGCATCAAAGATTTAAATATTAAAACAGAAATACTGACTCTACTGAAAGAAAAAGTAGTTAGAAATCTTGAAGGCATACTATAGGCAGAGACTTCATAAACAAAAGAAAAATTGCATGGGAAATATTCCAAAGAATCAACATCTGCAATCCGGTCTTATTAAAAACTATTGCAAATCAAAAGAAATCTCCAGACTGAAAAGACAACACACAGAGTAAGTAAATATTTTATCCAATTGTCCTCAGACAAAGAACTACTGTCAAGAACATATAAAGAACTGAGAAAAAGTCAGGCCCCCCATATTCAAAGACCCAATCCAAAAATAGACATCTGAAATGAATGCACATTTGTCAGATGAAGAAATACAAATGAAAAATAAATATATGAAAAAAATGGTTAACATCATTGGTCACTGGAGAGATGTAAATTAGACCACACTGAGATTCCATCTCACCCCAGAAAGAATGGTTATCACCAACAAATCAAGCAACAGCAAATATTGGAGAGGCTGTGGGGAAAGAGGAAACCCTCTCCACCATTGGTCTGAATGAAGACTGGTCCAACCACTTTGGAAATCAGCTTGGAGATTCCTCAAAAAACTAGCATTAGAAATCCCTTTGGGCCCAGCTATTCCTTTTCTGAGTATTTTCCCAGAAGAACTGAAAACATCATACCAGAGTGATGTATGTGTACCCATCTTTATGGCCACATGATTTTTAATAGCTAAAACTTGGAAACAACCCAAATGCCCATCAACCAAGAAAGGATAAGAAAGACGTGATATTTTTACGCAATGGAGTACTACTAAGCTATAAAGTAAACTTGAGACATTTATAGGGAAATGGGTGCAACTTGAGTCCATACTCATAAGTGAAATAAATCAGTCTCACATGTGTAAACATGATATTGTCCCTCTAGTGTAAGACATTGAAAGAACAACTAAGTTCCAAAATGTACAGTAGATATTGTGGAAAAGGAAGGAAATTCTCAAAAGAAAAGAGAAACTGGAATGGTGGAAAGGAAAAAAAAGGAAGAGAAAAGGAAATATGTATAAATATATATTGATATATTACAAAATATTCAAAAATATTCTACATATAAAAATAAATATATATTATATTTAAAGTATTTATATCTGCAAGATAGTTAATTTGTGACTAATTGCTGTTAGCTTATTGAAAAGAAAGGCTTATGCCTGCATTATTTAATCAAGTTTCATGCCTATCTCTTATAATATGAACAACTACTTTGAAGATAACAATATGCAATGTACCATTGTTGCTGTTCTACAATTTTTGTAATTATGTACCTTTTAATTGTTTGATTTTTTTAAATAAAAAGAAATGCTATTAGTACCAACTTAATGATGACACAATAGTTCTTCTAACTCATGATGTGAAATATGCAGATGGACGTATTCATCAGCTTTTCCATCCCTGGGACACAATACTGCACACCCAAAATTTAAAGAACAAGAGGCTCAGTTTGACTCATAATTTCAGGGCACTCATTCAGTCTAATTGGCTGGCTCTAAGGAATAGCCATCAAGACAGAAAGGTCTGGTAGGACAAAGCTGCCTAGTTCATGGTGAAGAGGAAGCAGAGTAAAGCAATAGTACCAGAGGAAGGGGTGGGGACAGGTGTGATCCCTAAGGACAAGTTTCCATGGCCCTCCCAGATACCCCCAGTCATGTATTTTTCTAGTCTCCAAGCCAACTTTGTTAGCACAATCAAATTTAATGACCACAATGGGCCTGAATCCTGAGGATAGAAGTAGCCATTGATATGAAAAAGTTAAGATGAACTCTAAATATTTTTATAATCCCAACCTGAACCAAGTTTATTTCATCTGCATCTCAGAAGTTGTGCTAAATTGGGTAAAAATGATATAATTTTCAAATACATTGAGAATATTTTTTGTGTGGATAGGAATATTGTCTTCCTTTGTGAGACTTTCATGTATTCCAGGCCTGTATGTTGCTCTATTTAAGATGAATGTTTCATTAATAAGACACCGACCTTATTGCCCACACTGTCAAGCTGATCTAGTGGAACAATAAGAAGAAATGGACAAACACGTTCCTGTTCTGGCCATATCTACCATGATTAAACATTTGCTACAAGTTTTCTTTGCCTTGCTATTGAACAATTAGTGTCTTTCTACTGTTAAAATGAAACACCTTGGAGAGCTTGTGGTCACAGCTCTGACTGAGGCGTGACAAAAAGAAAGATGTCAGCTTCCCCAGTCATCCACATTTACACCTAGATTTACAGAACAGACAGCAGAGCTGTCCACTCGGGCCCATTGCACAACATGTCATGTGAGAGTGACATTTCTGCACAGCACTTGCTGTACCAGCTATCTTATTAAATCAGGCATTTGTTTGAATAAAGATGTCTTATGTTGAAAGATACTATCAGTCTAATTCTCATTTCTGCAAACACAAAAGCAAATGAAGAACTAGCCCTTTGAAGCCTCCTGCTTCACCGAATCCTGATGCATTAGCTTCTCCTGAACAAGTTCTATGGCTTCCTTTTGTCCCTTCTGTCCTCAAGTCTTCTTTCCTATCTGCTCCCTCTTCTCTTTCTCTAGCCTAGATCGCGCCCCCCTGCGGTTGGGAGTTTAAAGAAAAGAGAGAAAAATCTCCGAAGCAACACAGTGGCTCAGTTTTAACTCCCTGAAACGTCTCTTTTGGGTTTATTCAGTCCACAGCGTTCCCGTGAGCAGTGAGCAAGTAGTTGCCGTGGGGAACCTGAACCCTACACATCCTACAGTCAGTTTCCTGCTTTGATACTCAAACGAGGAGAAAGGCACGAGTCAAAAGGGAAACAGCTGGGAGCTGGCCAGCTTCAGAGTGGCGTTCTTTGGTGTTCAGAAAGAAGGGCAGCATCTTCCACGTTGGCGCGCATGTCGCTGTCCAGACCTCGGTGCTGAATATTACAGACTGCAGTGTCTCCCGCGGGGTTCCACCCTTCAAAGTTCTGAGTAGGTTCCACCCAGCTAGATTGAACTCCTTCCTCTCCGATAGAGTGAGTTCAGTGAGATGTTCAGGTGTTCCCTTTCCAGGGGAACACATTCTTTCAGGAAGATACACTGTGCATTTTATAGAAAATTAATGGTGTTGGAGTGACCACTGCTAATGAGAGTAAAATGGAAAATTCATGATTAACAAAATCTGCTATTTTCCTCCTTAAGTCAAAAGAATGGCATTTGAGATCCACGAGTGCCTTGTTGATTAATTAAAAATAATTTTCTGCTTTTAAAAATCATGGGATTATTAATTTTTTTCTAAGGTTGTAATGGTGGTGGTAGTGAGCTCTGCACTGTCTAGAGTAGAATTTTAGACATTGTTTTGTTGAGATTAAGAAATAGTATACCAGGAAACTTACGAACTAAGATGATTTGAGTGGTTAAAATTCATTTTAAATAGTATCGCTTTAATATTGTCTGGGTAATGGGCTCATTTTCTTAGATGCCTTGCCCACCTGCTCCAGTCTCTGCCCTATTTGCAATATCCTAGAGCACTGTTTTCCTAGCAGGTTCTGACATCAAAAAGATATCATGAGAATTCTACCCCCACTTTCCAGCCACCCACCCCTCAGCACACACAAACACAAGGGATACTAAAACAAATAGATACCAAGAAAATGGATGGAAGGGAGAAAGAGTGCTTTTGGCTCTTGGTGGTTATATTCAAATGGGGCACTTCTCTCTGAGAAGTGAGATTGTTTCTCCCAGCTACAGACAGGGAGCAGAAGGAACTGATCCCAGCAAACTGTTTCTTCCTTTTCTTAATCCTTTCGCTGCTTATTTTAGTCTCTTCTCCACCCCGCCGGGAATACCATCCAGATCTTAGTCCAGGTAGATCTGACGTCAAGAGATGGCTTTCGTCGATTTGACGTGTAAACACTCATTTCCATTCTGGTTGGGAAGGGCTGGGGCTCCACTCAGCCGGGAGACCGAAGCGCTTCACAGAGCACTCGTCGCCGCCCGCCCGGCCTCTGCTCGCGCGCCTCCCAGCTCTTCCAGAGCAACCGGGGGCCAGGGGTGATTCAGAGCCCGAGGAGGCGGAAGGTCGAGGCTGCTGGCTTTCCTCCTATATTGCTTCTTTTCCCTCGCTCCTTCCCACTCGTGTGTGAGTGTGTCAGAGCCATGGAGCGGAGAGCCTGGAGTCTGCAGTGCGCTGCTTTCGCTCTCTTTTGCGCTTGGTGTGCACTGAGCAGTGTAAAAGCCAAGAGGCAGTTTGTCAATGAATGGGCGGCCGAGGTCCCCGGGGGCCCGGAAGCAGCCTCGGCCATCGCGGAGGAGCTGGGCTACGACCTCTTGGGTCAGGTAAGAGTTTCTACTTTCAAGAAACTTTCTGGGGCTCAACGGATACAGTAGGACTGAAGCGCGGTCTCCCAAGGGGATGCCCCATGTTGCACTCCGAAGCGCCCACTGTGGCAAAAAGCGAGGAGCTGCTCCAACTCTCGTCCGGGAGCGCTTGGGGGGGGGGTGGAGGCTTGAATTATTTACTGTTTGGGTTGGGCGCAGTCAGGCAGAAGGATGCCGCTGCAGCTGAGTAGAGCTCCTGCTTCCTGTAGTCCACTGTAGTATTGAAATCTGTTCCCGCGCAGTTTGGAAGAAAAATCCTTCCCCGCTTGTTCAGGGAACTTGAGATGCACCCGAGCTCTCACCAGCCGAGCGCCCCAGGAGGTGGTAGTGCGCTCGGTCTCCCGGGACTCAGGCGGGCTGCGTCAGGAGCCGGCCCTTTCGGTCCTTTCAATATGGCAGCATCAAATCCAAGTCCTGGCCGATCAGGCTTGGCGATGTTCGCCCGCAGCGTTTGGGGGCGCGCCCGGAGTGCTGGAACAGCGCCAGCCGCCAGGACGCGCGCATCGGAGGTTGGGGGGCCCCGAGTGGCCAGAGAAGCTGGCGGGAGACAAGGTGGGTGAAAGAGGAGGCAGGATCTCTTCGCTTTTCTGGGTAGTCTCGAGCTTTCACTGGGCACTTATAAAGTCCAAGCTTCATAACTTTGATTGGCCAGAGCCCTTTCCAGGGGCTGTTACCTGTGGGGAAGGGTATATTTCTTTTGTGGGGCTCATTTAAGTGAGTAATCGCTTCCCTTGGGGTTGCAGCGTGGTAAGAGGGAAAGTGCTGCGTGTCCAGGTTGGGGTGGATTCATAGCTCGCTGGAAAGAGCACCCCCCGCCCCAAGGGATAGAGAGGGAGACGGCTGGGCTCAGCCATTCCAAGACCCCTGGGCTGAAGGTGATCTAATATAGATCTTTCCTGTACCTTGATTCAAATTCCTCACCCCTTGCCTTGAAAGTTGGTCAGCTTCGCAGCGGGGGTGGAGGGAGTTGTAAAACATTTTGGCGCGTTTTTTTCTGGAGGTGGTGATTGAGACGCAGCTGAAGTCATGGATGAGTAATCCGCGTGGGCGTTGGCGATTCCATGGATCGAATCCGCTGGGGAATACGCCTTCTCTCGCTAGAGGCTTCATTCTTCAACTTTGTGAGCCAAACTGTCTTTGAAATGCCAGCCAGGAAAGCCAATACACAAATCGGCTTTCCAGGGCCTGGTAGCTGGCTGACTTCTTGCTTTGTTTGCCCAGCCCTTTGCTTGGTGCCCGCTCTGTGTTAGGGGAGAGGAATCAAAGGAGAAAAAGACAGGCTCGCAAGAAGTTCAACGTTTAAAGGAGACTGGGTTTAGATACAAACCATTGCAAATGAATGCAACTTGTGCAATAGAAGATGTGCTTAGAGTCTCAATCCTGTATTTCTTCACGAAAGGAAAGAAAATGGAAGGGAATTTGGGAGGAATGAGACTGTGCTCGAAAGAGTAACGTTGGCACGGGGTTTAGTAAGTAGAGTCAGAGGTTGCCAGGAAAACAGGCTGAGATTGGAGGGTGCATTCCAGGCACAGAATACAGCTTGTGGGAAAGCAAGGAGATCCGAACAGCTTAGTACTAAGTCTGGTAACTCCACACAAATGTTGAGAATTGAGGGTGGGAGACTTGGAAAGTGGGGAGAATGACACCATAAAAGTGAATAGTAGATGGGAATGTATAGGTAGATGCTATGATTACCATCGATGTCTTGTATGTCTTATAGGGCGAGGGCTGAGGGTTTAATCCTGTATCCCTTGGGTAGCTACCTAAAGGCAAAAGAGCACTGAAAAGTATGTAGAAAGAAATTGAAAGAGAAAGTGAAAATTACCTTTTCTTTTGTCTCACACTTTAACCCCAAACACACATCCTATCTTGAACCACTCTGTGTGGGAATTGCTTTCCATGAGAATAAATATAAATTGAAAAAGTATGAAAGATAGTAAATCACTGTTCTTGATAGGAACTTTGTGATGGATGGTTAGTCACAAGAATCATTTATAAACAGTGGGGGAAGCCACTTATATTTGCTTATGATTTGCAAGTGATATCTTTATTTTAGTTATTCTTAGAGTGCTACTACCAAGAAAAGTTTTTAAATTACAATTTTTGTAAAATACTGATAATGCTTTCCTTGTTCTACTTATTTCCCCTTTTATTTAGTACTGGTAAAATATAGCCATTTAGCGTTACTGTTCTAAGATAATGTGGTCTCCAGATAAAACTAAGAGTAAGGTAGAGACAAGAAGCAAAACCAGTTGACAGCACAAGCAGAGCGGAACACTTGTGGCCTTTATCTAGGCTTCTGCTCTTTCTCTAAATCCAGACAGGGCTTGAAGCTGATCCATCACCATAGGTCCAGTCTTGGAGCTGAGCCTAAGCATCCCTATTAAAATTTCTCTAATTGATGAGAACCCTCAACTTAGAAGAATGTGCTTTTTCTGAAATAAGTGGTTCTTTAATTTAAAAAATGCAGGGCATCTAGAAACCTTGTTGGCTTCAAATTTAGTATCATTTTGTGAAAATAGAAACTAGCTTAAAAAATAGTGAATATATTTTTAAATGTACCAGAATTACTGGGTAGCTACTAAGAGATGTATGTGTATACACCTTAAAATGGAGCACCTCTTAAATTTGGCATTTTTTTTCTTTCTTTCTTTCGTTCTTTTTTATTTGGCAGTACCAGGGATTGAACTCAGGGCCTTGCACTTGCCAGGCAAGTGCTTATGGGGATTGAACTCAGGGCCTTGCACTTGCAAGGCAAGTGCTTATTCTACTGAGCTATCTCCCTGCTCCCCCAGCATGCTGTTTCTTGAAGGCCTTGAACTAGTGTAAAATGAAGCAATCATCAATAACAGTTGATAGTAGTTATCATTGTAGAGCTAATGGCTACAGGTTATATCAGTAGTGGTCACTGATGGTACCAGAGATTTGCTTGATCTGTAAAAATGTTTTCTGGCACCATATATTCAGTTAGATGGGTTTTTCTTGAGAAATGTCTAACTATGTTATTTCATGCACAGAGTAACCAAGTCAGTCTGTTGAAATGTGTAAAACGGAAGCGTCAGCAGTCTCCAAGTATGCTGTAAACCCAACGGATAATATCCTGAGGGTCACCTAAATCCTATGGCAAGACATTCCTCATGAAGAGAAAAAGCTAACTGCAAGGAGCCAGGAATGGGCTTAATAAATTTCTTGTCTCTATATTACTTGGTTTTTAACTAGTCCATATATACTTATTTTGGAAAATGGATTTTTATTTTAATTGTTTTTTTTTACAGATTGGATCACTTGAAAATTACTATTTATTTAAACATAAAAACCACCCCCGAAGGTCTCGGAGAAGTGCCCCTCACATAACTAAAAGATTGTCTGATGATGATCGTGTAAGTGTTGTGCTTCTATCTGGTCATGCCTGCTTTCTTCAATATCTAAAAAAAGCAAAAGCAATTTGTAAATATGATGCTCTTTAAATTATAATCATTGTTGTTTACTTGTGATGTATCTAGTTTTTCATATGTTATATTTGCATATTATAACAACAAGATGGAATTGAATAGTTGTCAATGAAAGTTAAATCCATATCCATGTACAGTAACTATACAATATAAATGTATACACAAGTGGCTTGGTTTTGAATATTTAATGGGAGGTTGTAGCACTGATAAACATTGGGACAATAAAATCCATAATCTTTTTGTGTGTGTGTGGTGGAGGTATACTGGAGAATTCAGCCTTCACACTAAGTTACATCCCCAAACCATTTATTTTATTTTTTAAATTTTGAAACAGTGTCTTGCTAAGTTTATAAATTACCCAGGCTAGGCTTGAACTTGGAATTCTCTTGCCTCAGCCTCCCATTGTGCTGGGATTTACAGGCATGAGCCCCCAGACCTGCTTCAGTCATCTTTTATTACATTCTGGTTATGTACCAAGCACTTCAATACCAATATAAGATGCCAAATAAACATATAACTTTTCTCCTGATAACCTTTCAGTGTAACTGGAAAGCATCCTACCATTTACACTTCTAGAAATATGGTAGCATTTATGAGAAAGCTCTAAATTCATGTCTTTTAAGGTAATGTTTCCGTAAGTATTATATTGCTTGATTCAAATCATTTTATCTCTTTTCATCCTGGTTTGTGTACTGATTCATGATTAGACAAAAGCAGGAAGTGTCTTCAGTGAACATAGGCAAACACAGTGGAGACAACTTGGATACATATTTAATATGCTCATTGATTTCTGAAGTCTATTCAGGTTAGCAAATATATTAAAAGAAAATGTTGACTACATTAAGAGTGTTGAAGCTCACATATATTGCTGCATATATATTCTCAAGACTATGCTATCCTATGAGACACTTATCCAGGTTGGAGTAATACTTGTGTACATGATTTCTGTTGCCTAGGATACCCTGGAGCACTACACTGAGAAACACAACACATCCTATCGACTTCTTAGAGGGTGGGGAGAAAGGTGACCCAAACGTGATAGAACAGCTGAAAGCCCAAGGAATTGATGAAATCTATGAAATAGTTTCCTGTTTTATTTGTTATAAAACTAATAGAACTTTAAAAATAAGTCAAAGACAAATTAGGAGGATGGCAAATGCCTGGGATGTCCTCCCCAAACCTTGCTGTGTCAGGACTGTGGACAGGGGGCCCATGGCTCTGGGGCACACATTCCTAACTCTTAGGCTCAGTCAGGTCTACATATAGGACACCAAATCAGAGGTCATGAAACTTGTTTTAAACATTTTTTTTAATCTGGTGGGATGTTTCCTTTACTCAGACAAAGGCTAGTAGCTTATTGTATGTATACAGTCTCTGAAAAGCAAGACTCCTTCCAGCACCCCCCGGCAAAGCAGGAGAGATATTTTCTTCTCTGCCTAAATGAGTGCCCAATATTAATGCACAAGGGAGCCACACCTGGCCTTCTTGTCACCTGCAGAGTAAAGATGGACACAATACAAGGTATCTCATGAAAATGAACTGATAGCCTGATTCCACTCTTTGGTTATCTCTTTGGTAGTCAATTCTGAGGGGAACCACAAGCCATCATTTAAAAAGCTAAGCATTTACTCTTCAAGACTATTTCATAAAAATTGATTTATGTGATCATAGGAAAACTAAGCCCCCAAATAATTTTATTTTAGGAAAAGCCCTGGAGTCATTGAAGGTTCAGTGGAAGGTTAGGCTAATGTGATTTCCAGCTGAAGAGTATTATTTATCTTCAAGTACACGATACCTATTCTATACATAATTAGAAGCTATCATCAATTTTCTCTATTCCATTTGGTCTGCTCTTCCAGAGATTAGTATGCAATTCTGAATTAATGACATTAATCATGGCACTGTTTCCTACAATTGGATGTTTATCTGATCAGATGGCAGAGGGTCTATTTTTTATTCCATTTTTTAAAAATTACTCTCAATTTTCATTTATTGCTCTTTTTTTGATGAGGGATAATATTCTTTCCAATTAGCCCTGTGAAATGGAGCCATAGTCTATTCACATGAGCTTGCTAATGAAATCCCCAATCCTAAGTGACCCTCTCCACAAAGACCAGTTCCTGGCAGCTCATTTCCAAAGACCAGCTTACATGATAGGCAGCGTATTCCTAGCCTTGAGGTATTTTAAGCCAAAACAGTTAAGCTTAAAAGTAAAAGCACTTTAAAAATACATTATGGTGACTAATGCTAGTTCTCAAGTTCCTCCCTGTGTTTATAATAGGCTTGCTTTATATTTTCTAATTGAAAATTCAAGACAGTGTCTGTGGATCATTTTGATCCTTTCACTGCACGTTATTTTTCAGTTTTTAATTTTGGATATGACTCCTGGGGACTCTCACATCAGTGGTGTCCCCTGTCCTTGCTCTACATCTTTATCAGGAATACAACAACAGAAAGCTGTACTTAGGGTAGGAAATAGTTAGGTTGCCCAGCAAACTAAGAGCATAGCATTGTTTCCTCATGGTTATAACCACAAAGGAGCCCCTCACTCTCACAGGGCCTTCAGTCTAATAGGACTGCATAAATAAATGTAGGCCAGGTAATTTTCATGGTGTCAGGTCTCTTTGCATAATACATGAGACAGAATTGATGACGTGTGCCTGGTCAGTAATGCTCCTTCATCACCTCGGATATGTTCCTCATATTAAATACTCTTAAGCAGAAGGTTAAATCACACAAGGGTCATGGTTTTGCATTTGCAAAGACATGGCACCATTCCTGGCTAGTGTAACATTTGAAATTTTTATCTTTTTTCATGTAAAGAAAGAGAAACTAAGCTGTAAAAACACTGTAACAGCAGTCTCCCCAGTTTCCTAGCTTATTGACATGTTCCATGAAAGCACACACATTTCCAGCTATGGGACACTGGGGCTCCCACATGAAAATGGATACGACAGCCAATTTTCTAATGGAGGCAAGCTCAACTTTTTTACCTCACTGAAACCACAGTGTAAATAATTTGAGGGAATCATCACTTCACTAACCACTTCTCCTCCCCTAATGATGCATTTACTGTAATAGAGAAAATGCTCATCTCTAGTGGGCAATCCCTTCTCCTTACTCAGCTGCCAGTTTGATCTGTGGTCAAACAAAAACACTGTGGAGCTTCCTGGGTTCTGATGGCAAAGGTGCTGGCATTAGAAAGAAGGAAATGATGACATTGAGAGTTCTAGCTGGCTTTTGATTTTCTTGTGTTGGAAATCTTTGTAGGTAATATGGGCTGAACAACAGTATGAAAAAAAGAGAAGCAAACGCTCAGTTCTACGAGACTCAGCACTAAATCTCTTCAATGATCCCATGTGGAATCAGCAGTGGTACTTGGTAAGTATCTGGAAAGGACCATATAGGACCTGGGAAAAGTTCCTTCTATCATTATGTTGTTTGCACAGCTCGTTGTCTTCTCTCTCTCTCTCTCTCTCTCTCTCTCTCTCTCTCTCTCTCTCTCTCTC
>NDGN011517694.1:20652-37578 GCA_002564285.1 Tympanoctomys barrerae | reverse complement strand
AGTTTTGTCAGAGATGGGTATTCTATTGTCATTTAAATATTGTAGGTGTGTGAATTCAGCAAAGTATCCCAATATAGTCCAGTAGTCCATAATAGTAGTGGGTCATCTGCAGGACTGGCAATGCCAGAAATCAACTTGTTTACTTTTCTTGGTCACTCTGGCTTCGGGAAGGGCCAGAAGTCTCACGGTGCCAGATCTGGTGAATAAGGTGGATGAGGACACACCCTAATGTTTTATGAGCTTGTCTTGCTACTGAGGGTGGTTGGCAGCATCATTTATCTTTGATCACGCCGCATACGGACTTTCACAGGAGAACTTCCAGCGCTGCCTCTGAACGCAAGGAGTTATGGGATAAGTGCGTTCAAAGTAAGAGGGAGTATTCTGAGGCGAATCCATGGCAGTGTGTCATTTACTACAATACATTTTTTAAAAATTTTAAACATTCACCGTATATTTCAATCATTCAACATATGCACATGTTTAATTTACATACATGCACACAAACTTCCAGATTCAATGTACAGAAAAACATTTAAAAATACTTATGCATAAAATCTGCAGACAACTAATTATATCGTATTTTATTTCTCCTTGCATAAAGCAAGAGAGGTGTGTTACATGCTCGCCTTCCTCTAGAAGCCCCTCAACTGAAGATGCACAGGGACATTAGTGCTGGATGAACAAATCCTACTGATGAGTGATCTCAAGGGTATATGGTTTCTGTCTAGCAGGCACTTACAAAAGCACTGCCCTAGATGCCCACACACCTGAAGTTTCCTTGTTCAAGACAACACTGCCTTGTAGTTGAATACATCTTTGCAAGCCCTACACCTCACACAACCCTCTGCCCCATAGGCTGGCCATATGGCAGAGAGTTAACGGGAAGAACTAGAGCTTTCTGCCATGTCTCTGGAAACATCATGAACACTGGAGCTTTCAGCAGTCAGCTTCCTTCAGGGCCCTTGGTACAAAGGGCATATCTGTCTCACACACTGAAGCAAAGGCATGGGACCTGGCAGGAAGACACACAGGAACTCTCAGGAACACCTAATGCCCCACAAGAGTGGAAGAGGACTTTCATCCCTACTTGGTATATGAGCAAACTGAAGCCTAGGATGGGGATGAAGAGGTCTGTGCCTGCATGTGCCTGGCCCCATGACAGTGTTCTTTCCACCTCTCTGAGGGACAACTCTCATGCAACATGAAAATGGGCATTCAGACACCCAGAAGGCATGCTCATTCAGCAAGGGAAACACACCACACTGCAGACAAAAACTGGTACTGATCTTCTCCATGTCACCTCTAGTTTTAGATTAGTCTTCCACTTTTGACCTCTGAGAGGCGCCCCAGACCCTTCCACTCCCAGCAACACTGATCTGGAGAGGTGGTCAGATGGGTGCAGCAGGCTGTGCTTCGGGAAAAGGCAGACCTGCCACCCAGTTCTGGCCCACACACACACGGTGCCCCTGCACCCAGAGCCCCACAGTGCCCAAGTCCAGGTCCTCTCAGTACCAGGCAGCACACACTCACATGAACCATAACTGCTGCTTGGACTTCCTCCAATGTCATAATCTGCACACAAGGCACCTGACCCATAACCTGCCTGAGCTAGCGAATTTAAGTTAAACTGACCCTTCAGAGGTGGTATAAACAGCAAGCCGCCCCCAGACATGCATCACCTGCACTAAAGCCACAAAGATGCTGCGGGGGCCTGTGCCCTTACCCACGTAGGAGCAGAGAGGGTCCTGCCGACAGGTCCTGACCAACTCCTCTGAGAGGGCTTCCCTGAAGCCTCCTCTGCTCTACACAGTGCCCTGTCCTGGGGCTCTGACAAAATGCAACACAGTAGCATTGAGAACTGTGACTACAAGGATCTACTCCAAGAAGAAATAACTACTTAAAGATCTAGTGGGTACAGCACAGTGTTAAAAATAATAGATCCAGGGCCTGCCCCTTAGCTCAGTTCTTTAAGTGGCTGCTTCAACAAACTAGTCAGGCTCAGGTCGCTGTGGTTCAATCCCCACAACTCAAGCCGGCCAAACCTGCCTTGAAGGCATTGTGAGCAAATAATAATAATAATAATAATAATAATAATAATAATAATAATAATAATAATTAGATCCACTACATTGTTCCAGGTTCTAAAGCCCCAAGTGGCGATGAACTTGTCCTAAGGGCAAATGGGAAACTTCATGCAGATTTTGAGATCAGCTTTGCCAAACTGCTTACACAGTCAGCTCATTTAGCGCTCCAAGAGCGAAAATCAAACTCAAATGCTGGAAGTGGTCATTCAGGGACTCCCATCATGTACTATTTAATATGGCATCTTCCTCCAGAAGGACACAAGTTCATGGCACTCATCTGAGGGAACAAATCCACTGCACCAAGGTAGAAACTATTCCTAAACAATCTGCCTTGCAAAGTTATAAACTAAATGCTACATGTGAAAAAGAAGGCTAAATTTCTTTGAAGTAGGATGCAAACAAATTAATTTGACTTGGTTACTTTATAAGAATTTCACAACACCAAAGATCTTTACCTGAAGAAAAAAGAAGGGGAAAAAACAATGTCCAATTTGCACCCTAAATATATATTATTCAAATATCAAGAAGAATACTAAGAAACACAATTCGCTATAAAAATTATGGTCATGGAAAACCAGTACTTTCTTTGCATTTCTAGGTTAATGAACAAGAGAGGAAACTATAGTCCTGAAGAAACTATAGTCATGACAATAATGTGTACAAGACATTCAGTGGCGAAGGATGATCTCACATTAGCAAGTAAATTATATATGTCACCATGATCGGTGTAAAAAACACAGGAGACTCAAAGGATTTGTCTAATGATAATATCTTTTATTATAAGATGGATTCTCTATCATAAAACGGTGGTATTAACATATTAATTCACTAAGGAATTTACTTAGCATTTCCAAGACCATTTTAGGTTATTTGATCTATGAATAACTGTCAAGATATGAGAGAAAATGATGTTCCCACATAACCACCAAGGATACTGTCTCATGGCAGGCAGCTTACTAAGAAATGTGCCCATACCAGACAGCTGTGATGCAAGAGAATCAGGAACAGAAGCCAAGCCGCTGCACTCTTTCTACTGCCATTTACAGGAAATTCAAAACAAAAATCACTGACCTTATCTTTCCAAAGAAATCCAATCTAATTGAAATGATAATTTCAAGCAAAAGAATACATTTCTCTACTCTCTATAGCCCAGCTGAAGGTGTGCAGCCTTCCTGGGAGAATGAATGTACTGGGGTGGTTTCCTACACAGGAAGCCCTGGGCAGCAGCAGAACACCAGGGCAGAGAGGACCCTGGTCAAACCTGGACCATGCAGCTCTCCTGTGCCACTCCCCCTGCTTGGGAAGAGCAGTTTTTGTTTTGTTTTGTTTTTAATGTATTTTAGTACAGGGACTACAGGGTCTCATGACACAGACAGGACTCATAGTGATCCTTCTGTTTTTAACCTCCCAAGCGCTGGGATTCTAGGTGTGTGCCACCATGCCCAGTCTCAGTCACTGTCTTAGCGTGTGCTGGGGGAGGGGCCGACAAGGCAAGCTGGGGATTGAACCCCGGACCCCATGCTTGTATAAGCAGGCACTTTAGTCTGCTGAGCTATTTGGCCAGTCAAGCAGCTATCCTTTTAGCCCTTCTTAGAAGAATCTTAGAGATACCTGAACACAGTCTCAAGGAAGGTGGCAGGTGCTGTAGCCCAGCACAGCCACAGGAGCCATGCAAGCCCAGCTCACAATGAAGGGCACCCAGTTCCCAGCAGACTGTTGTAAGGTACCTAAGCCTGTCACAAGTACTTGACTGGTAGAGCTAGGGGAATGATCCCAGCCACAGAATCATCAAATAATACCACCAGGACTTCCTGGACACCACTAACACCCTTTTTGCCTCTGAAAAACTTCTCTTCTTCCCCTGTGTACAGTGTGTTATTAAGGGCTGTTAGTGTTAAGTGCCCACTGGGACCTACTGCCTAATGCCAGATCTCTGAGACATCACCTATTCTCACATTCTTTGTCTATGAACCTAGAGGGTAAGCCAGTGGAGGTGAACCTACGTACACTTTTTTTAAAGACAAAGATATTAACGCATGTGTTGTTTTTCTTCTAAATTAAAACCTCAGCATTCATATTTCATTGCAGCATTGGTACTTCGTGATAACTAAGTTAGTTTTGGGTTATAGTGTGGACACTGTTTCTAAAAGGTTCACCATCACTATGGTCACAATCCAGTTTGGGACAACACGGATTTCTTTTGGAGGTACCAGGATATCAGCACTCCCTGTCCTTTTTACTTTTGATTTGAATGTGACATTAACGAGGACGACCAGTTTTGGGATGCATGTCTCAGTTTGGCTAGAAGTATCTTGGAAACTGCTCCACAGCCCCACTGCCACCTGCATCTGTTTGTCTGCTTAACAGTTTCCCTTGCTTGAAGAGCCCTCTTCCATCAGTGACAAGTGAAATCCATCCAAGGAATGACTCTCCTCTCCAAGCATCCCTTGTTTACCCTGAAACATGACCTTGAAAGTACTTTCTGCGCCTGTTTTGTGAGTTTCTCAGTCATTTCCATCCATCACACTCATCTACCGAGGATGGGCGGGGCTGAACACAGAGGGAGGACAGCATGGCTCTAGGGCTGCTGAGGGAGGCCGGGCCTTGAAGGTGGAGGAAACTTGCCGCACACGAGCGCAGGCTTTCAGAGCACAGCTCAGCTGAAGGAACAGACACTGAGGGTTCGCCCTGCTGCTCCCAGCTCCCAACAGAGAAAAGTCTCCAGAGCGGTGCAGCTGCTCACCAGGTTCTAGCTGCTAGGATGAAAGCCCCGCAAATGTGCAGGGCTCCTGCTATGGGAGAGAAAATAAGACATCTCAATTGCCTTCCTCTTTCCTCAGCCAAGAAATGCAATTTTCACTTTGTGTCTTATGGGGGAAAAATAAGGTGCTGCCAACTTAAAGCAGCCACAGAAGGCCTGTGTCAGAAGTGACTCAGGGCGACGTCTCATTTTCCCATCTGCTTGGAGAGAAGCTCCGTTCCCAGCCCTCGGCATGAGCAGTCATGATGATTAAAGGTGCCTCCCTGCCCGCCACTGCAGGTGGACTGACCCGTCCTCCAGCATTCCTTCTCGTGTACCATCTCCCTCAGCACCCTAGCAGGGAGCCTGACTATCTTCCTTTGCAGTCCCCCGCCCCCGCTTCCAATTATGGCCACTTTTTCTCCTTGAATAGTCCATGAACAAATAACAAGAAAGGTTTCACAGAATTTTGGAACAGATTCATGAAAGAAAAGGTAAAATATTCCACTCTCCCTGAAACAAAGGTAACAAATTTGGGGTGGCTTTGACCAATAGCCGAAAACCTGCCTGTGCATTTTCAAAATTGATTCCAGGCCCCAGCCTCTGTGCTTCCATGTCCCGCAGGAGCCCTGGAACCCACAACGAAGATGGTGCCCAGGCTGGGCTGGGACTGGGAGCTGCTTGTTCTAACACACATCCAAAAAAGTTAAAGGCATGGTTCTCAACTCTCTCATTCTCCCTTTTCTCAGATACTGAACTATTTTCTACTGAGACTAAACAGCTAGATGCCTGCCAGCAAGCTGTTCACACACAATGCTCTTTAATTAGTTCCAAAGAAAAGAAACCTGACATCGGAAATGCTCTGGAAATGACTGGCATGAACACAGAACACTGAGTTTCTGTCCTGGCAATAGAAGCTTGGGTTTGCATGAGGTCAAGATCTAAAGTGTGACACCGAACACTTTCTATGTGCCAAATACCCTTTGAGTACTTAAGATTTGAAATCCATAGAACTTCTGTGATGGGAACTACATCTCCTTTTACTGTAAAACTTGAAGCCTCTAAGACAGCATATAAGACCATATGCAAACTGAGTCAGAGTCTATCAGTCCATCTTGCCACCAAGACCCAGGATCGCCTCCCAAGTCTGCTGGCTCTCAGACACACACCCCTCCCAACTTTGTTCTTGAAGCACCTTCCCCAGAATGCCCCTCCAATCTGCAGTCATGGCTTATCACAGATACTGGCATAGCTCCAAGTTCAGAAGTGGCCTATACTCACAGTGTCTGCTATTGAGATATCACAGAATCTCCTAGAATCTGTTTCATCATGAGCACAGAAGCTTTAATTTATGTTTTCAACAGATAATCCTGTGAACCCCTATAGTCCAGAACCGCTGGAGAAGCTGAGGATGCAGCAAGGCACAAACTGGAAAGGCCCTGTTTTCACAGGCTATCAACTCTAACAGAAGCCACAGAATAGAGAGGAACAAATGAATGCACAGCCTGTCATGGAGGAGGGCTTTAAAGGGATAGGTATAAAGGCTGAGGACACTGGGGTGTGGGTCTCAGCAGAAGGGTAGGTGGCCATGGACAATATGGGGAAAGATGAGAACAGGAGCCACCCAGGCAGGAAGGCAGGAAAGCATGTGAGAGCAGAGAGACATCAGGCACAGTCACCAAGGGCCTGCAGGCCACAGTAAGGCTAGGACTTTCACTCTGCGTGGTCTAAGCAGTACAGTTACAAAATCTGACAGAGGCTTATCAGCTACCTGCCTGCTGTAATGAGGATAGGTAGATGGAGGAAGAGAAGGAGGGAGGGAGCAAGGAAGGGAGGGAGGGATAGAGGAAGGGAGGAAGATTGGATGGGGGATGGGACTCCAGTACAATAACACAACAGGGGCTGGATGAAGTGAAGTCAATGAGGTTAGTGACAACAGGAAGGATGATGCCAGGATTCTGCCTAAGCAGTTTAGAAGCAGCAGCTGATCTTTACTTAGATGGAGAAGACTACAGGAGGACAAGGGTCTGCTAAGTACTGGTATGCATGCAAAACACTTAGCACCCCTGCAACACAGTAGGAAGCTGGTAGTACAAACACCTACCTCTGCTGCTGCTCTCACCATTCCAGCCCAAAGCTTGAGTCCCTCTTCATAATAACTCCCCTCACCATAAACATATACTTGATTACTGTTGATGAACTTGGGCTCATAACAAGTACTAAGATACACATAAGATACACTGTCTTGTGTAGTGCCATCTGTGTGGCTCTCAAGAGGACATGACACTTGTCAAAATTAAGTAAAATGTCCAAAGGGCTGAAATGTATACATGGAAAAAAATTCCAAGGCTTAGCAGCTATTGGACCCAACCAGGAAAAATGCCCACAATGATAAAGAAGAAAACAGCAAACTCCACCCAGATTTCTCTTTGTGATAAAACCTCCAAGCCAGCAGGGCAGTGAGGTCTCTGTGCTCACAGCAGGAGAGGTGCTAAAGAGGACTTGGGAGCCAAGGTCCCTGGGAATGGGAACAAGGGGGTGAGACTGCACACCAACAGAGGCGGTTTTCTGAGACAAAGCCCTCTCTTTGTCAGTGCGGCATCCCGACTGTGACCCTGTGGAATTCTGAAGATGGAATTCCTGCCCTGGCCAAGGGCACAGACAGGGACTCCCACAGGGCTACCGTGCACCAGAGCCGGGCAGCTGCCATGGACAGGTCTGCATGTTTGCTAACACCAACCCCCTTAAGCACTCTGTGAGGAATCCTGACTCATGAGGCTGTTTTTAACAAGTTCCTCTGGTTTTTCTGGTGTTGATTCATCTTTCAGATCCATGAAACCGGAAAATACTTTGCAAAACATAAAATATTACAGAAACATGATGTAATCAAATCATTAATTCAATAGCAGTACTAATGGTGGGTACTCTAAGGCCACCTCGACCTTGATCCCTGTTGTACTCCTTTAAGGTTACCATTCTCCTGAGTCTGGATGGCCCAGCATGTCTCTAGAGTGAAGAGCATAGCTGGGCTGTGACCCTGACAGGCAGCCACAGAGCAGGTCCACTGACCTGAAACTGGAGGATGGGACAAACAGAACCTGAAGATGGGACGAGGCTCCAAGTCAGCCAAGTGTCCTGAGTGCAGTGCTTAGTCTAGAAATCTGAGAATGCAAAGGCAAAGTGTTGGGTAAGTCAGAGGACAAAGCTGACTTAGGTAAGCGAAAGGTGACGATGAAAAAGACAGCACAAGCACACTCCTACTAGTAGATCCTTGATGTACACCAGGTGATATTCACAGAACTCTCAATTAAAGATGATGAAACTATACTTAGAGACACCTCAGAGAGGAATTTGAAGTCAGGCACCGTGTTAAGAGGCAGAGCAAGAGGCTAACAGTGAGTCTGTTGGCAACAATCAAATCTATACTCTTCATATGGAAGAAGAGAGATATTTTTAAGTATTAGACACAAAGAAATGAAAAGACAGTCTATGTACATAGACCAGAAGACTTAATGTTAAGATGCCGATTCTATCCAAAGCACTCTACAAATTCAATGCAATTGCCATCAAAATCTGAATGACACATTTTGTGAAAACAGAAAAACACAGTCAATCCTGTACTTCTTAAGGAACCTGGATTAGCCTGGAACCACAGGCCGCACCAGTCATGTCCCCAGGTGCGCTGAGCCGGCCACTGAGTCTGGGTGTGGTGGCACATGCCCGCAATCCCAGCACTGGGGAGGCTGAAAACAGGAAGATCATGAGTCTGAGCTGCATAGTGAGACCCTGCATCAAATACATTCTTTTTTTTTCTTTTTTTAAAAAAGGAACCTGAATTAGGAAACAGAAAGATGAAGCTGAATTGACGGCCCAGAAATAAAACTGCATGTGTACTGTCAAAACATTTCTAACAAGGGTGATAACCATTCAGTAGAGAAGGGTAGTCTTTTCCAATCAGTGGTATGAAGAAGACTAGGCATCCAGGTGCAAAAGAATAAAGGTAAACCCTTACCTAATACATATGCAAACTTAATTCAAAATGGATCAAAGACCCAAGTAGAAAAGGTAAAATTATAAAATTTATAGGACAAAACACTAAGAGAAAGTTTCCTGACATTGGAACGAGGAATGATAACTTGTATGCAACATCAAAAGCAAAAAAAAAAAGTAAGAGCAAGTTTTATGAATTGGACTTTCTCAGCATTAAAAGTTTCTGTGCATCAGGGACATGATCAGCAGAGTGAAGTGAAAGGTGTCCGTGGGATGGGAAGGAGAGCTTATGATTCACCTGTCAGGGCTAGGGAGCTTCAACAGGGGGCATGCATCCCACCCCATGGACACCCAGGCTCCTTCCTACCAGGCATGAGTGGCACTGCCGCGAGGAGGCCCTGCTGATCCCAGCCAGGGAGAGCCCGATGGTGCTAAATGTGTGGAAGACTTTCTATCCCAGTGTTTACCTCTAGCCACTCAGGGATCCAACCAGCCTCACTTCCCAGTGCACAGATGCTAGCTCCTTAACCTCACATCTACACAGTATATGAAAATAAATTAGCTGCCTAGAGGATGTCAGGCTGTGACAAATGGAATAAATCAGTGGCAACTGGTAGCTCTACATTCACAATTTAAATGGCAATTTACACCCATAAATATAATGTAGTATGACAGGACACAGTGGTTTCCACTGAAAACACTGAGTTTTGATCCTATGACAACGTAGTAGGACACAGTTCCCAACTACCAGACACCCAGCTGTGAGTTCTGAGTCCACTAGTCCAAAGAAAGATAAAAGAGTCTTTAATAAACGGTGGAAACATCAAGGAATGAGACTCCAGTCTGCCAGAGAAAGCACACCAAAGCCTGCGAAACGTCCATAAACATATGCTTTCTTAAAGCTGTCACAGCTTAAAGTCTCTCTAAACATCTACTGTTTAATCTAATTTTCACTCATGAATGTCTGGCTTCAGCTCAAACTGAATCAACATTTCCATTATAAATCTCTATTTTCACATTTTCCCGGTTTGATTGTAAAATGTCTTTAGTATGAAATATGACACAAGCAGAAGCCTGAATTTTAATGCTCTTCCAGCACTGGCAAAATGGTTCTTCTACAAAAGCATTTCTGCAAGCCAAATGTCTAGAAATGAGCCTAAAAATAATAAAAAATAAAATTCTGAAGAAAATCCTTTGGTTATAAACTTTATATCCCAGACTATAAAACATATTTTATTGTTTTTATTGATATTAATGGTTAAACATCTAAAGGACTTGTGCGTTATACTCTACCTTGATTACTGGTATTCCCCGGAGCCAGTGATCCTATGCTACTGAATGCCAGCCATTGAGTCACATCAAAAACATACCTCATAGTCAAGAATTCATGCCCTGTTAGGTGATTCCTTCCAGCAAATTACTTTGTGCTGTGTATATTATAAAAGTGGAAAAGCAGCAAAGAACAATTAGCACTCATCATTTTTATCATTACCTATTTATACACACTGAAACAGAAACTAAGTGAGACATACTTCAAGTAAGAGATTTAATGTTCTGAACGTTGAAGTCTGGAGGACTGTCTCCTTAGGGATGTGTTCCACAAGTAAAGCAGGGGAGAATTCACTGAGATTCAGATCCCAGCAGCGCAGTAGGCTGTGCTACCGGGGCAGAGCTTCCAGCCAGCTGCTGAGGGTCACAAGGAGGCCAGACAGGCTAGAGCTGAGAGAGGGAAGATGGAGGGGAAGACAAGACAACAGCATTCCCTAAAAATCAGGAACACTATTCCGGTTTTGGACACTATTCCTGGGACACTTCCCTCTTGTTGCCACTAGTCACACAGTGATCTCAGTAGTCAAAAGCCAGCACACTCTTCCCACACACAAAACACCTGTAAGGAAAACCAGGGTGCATCTGGGTCACAAACCCTCAATCCTATTTCAGCATCATGGGCCAAGTAGCCGCTTTCCTGGGCCTCAGTAACTGGTGAAGGGGAAAAGGAAACTGTTTCTCACCTGCTTCAGACAATACCTGACACAGCGTTCAACGCCTGGCCTGGACAGAGCCAGCTACAAAATAAATGCACCATGTAGCTGGACTGCGAAACAGCTCACAATACTGCTGCAGCTCTGTAAAAACCGGTGAGAGAGTTCTCCAGAAACAAAACCCACAGAAGTTCCACATCTGTAACTTCCTCCTTTTGTGCTCATTAGTGGCAAAATTCCTGTTAATAGTTTCACTCCAAAAGCAGAGAACAAAAAACCCTTTACCTTAGCAAACTTTTGAGAAATGACTAGCAGGAAGAAGAGATGGAGAGACTAACTGTGCCCAAGAAAAGTTCTGTGAAAAGTCTGAGGCACGAGCCATTTCCAAGAATGCCCTGTAGCTGGAGAGCAATGTATTACACTATATGACATCCCACACCATACATCATATAACTACAGTATGTGCTAAGGTGGCATGGCCAAGCAACTAGCAAGTCCCGAGTATCCATTTGAGACAGCAAGTCGTCTTACAACCAACAAAATTTTAAAAACTCACATGTACACAAGTGTGTTGTGCGAAACCAAGAGTACAACAGCAAAGCAAGAGAGTCACTTAAAAAGTAGACAGCCACCGTAAATGGTCACACTCCACACGTTAATCACACTCCAGAACTCACAGATGGAAACAGGCAATGCTATGGTAACTGCATGGACAGCTTTAATTTTCTTGACTAAAAGTCTCTGGTTGTCAGGCACTGTGCTTTTTGCAGGCAGATCGGACACCGTTCTGCTCATTGGCAGCTGCCTGACTCTGGAGAGCCTTAGGTTCTCTTTAAAATGGAGGTGGGCACAGGACACACCTCGCTGACTCCCATGGGGACGGAACAGGGCCAAGCTCCTCGCAAAGCCCCCACTCGTGGTGTCTGCTCGCCTTCTGCCCCCTACTCCACAGCACATCAGTCTCAACGAGGCAGTGCAGCCCACCTAGACTTCCTGAGTAGGATGTCGGGAACATCAAGAATAGTGTGGGCGTAGCTTTTGTTTAAAAAAAAAAAATCATTAAATTGGTCTGGGACAGTCTCCCAAAAATGTTCTCTGCTCTGCCAGTGATCAAACACTGGGTGCAACAGTTCCAGCCCACTCATCTCAAAGGCTGCAGTGCAAAGCTCACTCACCCCTGCCCAAACACTGGCCGGGTCATGGCCAACCAAGGGCGCAGGGATAGGTTCTTCCACTGATAGGAGTCACAGCAGGACAAGGGTCTTGTGGGCATGAACGGGAAACTGAGGCTCAGGGGTGAGACAGGAGGGACAGAGGAGCTCAGGAAAGCTGGTTCACCCAGAAAACACCAGCTTCTTTCTCAACATGGTAGGGAAGTAATGACCCTCAAAAAGAGGGTCCCAACTTTGAGGACATCTGACAGTGAAGGAGTGCCTGGCATCACTGCCCTACCTGATCCTGCACTGCCTCTTACTGCAGGAGCGCATCACCCAGTGGGGCACCAAGTTCCTTTCCAGGAGGCTCATGCCTTCAACTGAGACCTTTCTGACACTGGTGCCAAACACCTTAGCATGAAACCAAGGCACTAGTCTTAGTGCTTTCCAACAACCCAAGCAGAAGCAGTAGAAAAAACAGCACCATCCTGAAGAGCTTTAGTTTTGGTAATTTCTAGTTTGTACAACCTGAAATTTCATATGCTTAATGTTTTGTTACCAATAAGACAAGAAAACTATTCCTAAGACTCTTTGGTCACACAGAGATATAGTCTGAGTTCTTGAATTTTTCCTACTTACAGGACAAGTCTGAATATCCCTTTCCTGAAATTCTTGGTACCAAAATTCATTTATGTTTCGTATCAACTTTATGGACAAGGTGCTACAGTTTGGACATTGGTGTCTCCCCAAGGCCAGGGTGTGAAAGGCATAGTTCCCAGGGTGGCATAACTGAAGAGGGCAAACCTTTAAGGGGGTGGGGGTACTTAGAGGCATTTAGCTCACTGAAGTTATGGATGCGCTTGGAGGAGGCTGTGGGAGACAGCTCCTTCCTCTATTTTGTTTTCTGGCCACACACTACCTACTTGGATGTGCTGTCTCACCTAAAGCAAGAGCAAGGGCCAGCAGATCAAGGGCTGGAACCGCCAAAACTCAGAACTAAAATAAACCTTTCCTCAGTAGAAGAACATGTTACAGTACCAAAGAGCTGACTAACACATAAAGATACTGAGGTTACCTAATTCAATCTCCTGCCTATAGGCAGTGATACATCAGAGACATGTCTAAAGACGTGCCATTTTTCCTGTCAAGAATTGTTCTTTCAGGGGCTAGGGAAGACAGCTCAGTGGTCTAAGCTCCTGCTTGACAGGCACAAGAAGCAGGGTTCTATCCCTGGTACTACATGCCATGCAGGCCCTGGAACCCCAGGCGTGCCATGTTGGCCCCGAAACCCGCCATGGTAGTACATGCCTGTGATTCCAGTGCTGGGGAGGCTGTGATAGGAGGATCAGTATGAGTCTGAACTGCATAGCAAGATGCTGTATCAAATAAACAAAATTTAAAAAAAAAAACAAAACTGTTCTTTCCCAGTATGTCCATTCTTCTGGTGATCACTGCCTGGACAGCAAATCTTTAGAGAAGTTCTCACACATATGGTATGTACCTTATCATAAAGTTTTTAAATGTGACCACAACAGTCTAGGACAAGGCACCAGAGTGGCCTTCATGAATGCACATCTGACCACAACCTGTCCTTCCAAACCTCCAAAGACCACAATCTACAGCACGTCCTACTGTTGAAGAGTACCAGGCATTAAGTTAAAGGAACTTGGGCCAAACCCACTCAGTGATGGATAGAAAAAGCCCACTGCCCGGTCTGCCCTAGGAGAAGCACTGGCAAGGTGCCTACGAGGGCACTATAGTACTTAGTCCTGGCAATCTGGGCAGACCCCTTTCATCCTCACAAGGAGCTGGGTATCTCTTCCACTCAGAGATACTCTCCCTGTGGTGGCTGCAAACAGCCCAAGGCTATGGACAGAACATTCTTTATGGTACACACTGGTAGTTGCTTGGGACAAGAATCAAGCTTTGCCACCACCAATTCCCTCAGAAAAAGTTAAGTTTTACAAAAATTCCTACAAAGCTATTTTAGGTAAATCTGTGAGTTTCTCCACAAGGCCCAGGCTGTACTTGCAGAGGCTCTTTCAGTTCCATGTCTCTGTCTAGCACCAAACATCTCTATCTTTCCAAGGATGGCCTGTGACTGTACCACATCAGCACCAGAGACCAGAGGAAGGCCCTAAAACCCTTGCTATGGGCCTGTCCAGGCCCTTCATAGTCTGTCTGAGCATGAAGAAAATGTGTCCCGAGAGACACAACCAAAAACACCTCAATAAAAGATCCTCCATCATTAAAAAGCAGGATCAATGCTTCAGGAAACTGGAATTCTACAAATGCTATTAACAGTTTAAACATGGGCATATGTGTCAACGGATACACAAAAGTATAGTATGCATTTATATAACCTAACACAAACCATCCTTTTTTCCAATATATAATTTTTAATATATATACACACACACACACACACACACACACACACACACATATCTGTGTCACTGAATGACTTCCATCTTCTGGTACATCTCAGGATATGACTTAATGGTTCTAAATATGTCCTAACACTAAAATACTTAAATAGTAATATGGACACAAACCACTCCAAAACCTATGTGCACAGGTGCACACAGCTGGCACAGGTTTGGTGAAGGTAATGAAGAAGGATAATGGGTGAAAGGAAAAAAATTAAAATTTGTGTGGAATAATACCTCTACCTCCTGGGTCACCTGCTTTGCCAGCAAATGTGAGTTACCTGTGGGCCAAGAAAAACCGACGCTTGAAACACAAAACATAAAGCAGACTGAGTTTTAACGCAAGTTTAGAATGCACAGAACTTCAACAAGCAAGCTCCCAGGCAAAGCCCCTTTCTCTAAGGCAGCTGAGGCCGAGCGCACCGGGACTGAGCAGGTGGGTTCTCTTTGGCGAGTCGGCAGGCTCTGCGCACCTGTGAATGGACAGACAGCAAGTGCATACGCCCACTTTCTCACCTGCCCTTCCTGAAGAAAAGACCAGCCATACAGGTAGACGGGTGTGAACACACCAAAGCAGCCAACCACATTTAAACTAGGCATTTCCACCCAAGAAGGTGCCCAGAAGCCAGAACTCAGACACAATTTGCTGCCCACTGGCTTCCACCTGGTGGTCCAGCAGCTTGGTCAGCAGCCTGCATGAGGTCCTGTTCTGGACACAGAAGGGAGAATGGAGGCCTCTGCCAAGAGGGAAATCAACGCACACGACCCACACAGGTGATTAGTGCTTCTAACTTAGCACACACTCCACATTTACGCACAAATCGCTCCACAGCAGAGTTAACTCTAGGTTGAAGCACGTGATCATCTAGGCTCTTGATGGGCACCTGAGGGCCCCAGAACAACCATGGGTGGCTTTGCTTGTCTTTTAATTATAATGTAATGTACTCAGCCTACAAAACTATGACAAAGATAGGAAAACAAGTAATTACACAGCATTACTGTCTTTTTGAAAGCTGTGAATGTTGTCCATTTTTCCCAACTTCCTGTCTTTAGATTGTGTTCCCTAAACAACTAGAAAAAAGTTATGTCTTTTTATTCTGATAAAACACAGTTATGGCTAATTTCTACTCCTCCCCACCCCCTGCCTCATGAACTCATAGATGGGCTTTTAAGGAGCTGACTGGGTCACGGGCTGAGATCCTCAGCAGTGGGCTGATCTAGGATGAGCTTCTAGCTAACTGTGACGCTGGCCGGTGAAGCCCAACAGGAGGAAGTAGGTCCCTGGGGGCGTGGCCAGGGGGGTCTGCTTCCTCCTCCCCTGATTAGTGCTGGCAGGCCAAGAGCAAGGCTCCCCTGCCATCCGCCCTGCCTTGGAGCCAGCTGCCTATGGACTGAAACCTCTACAAACTGTGAGCTAAATTAAACCCTTGCTCCTTAGAGTTGTAGGTGTCTGGTGTTGTGTCCCAGTGATAAAAAGTAACTAAGACAGAGTAATGCTTTTAAAAATTCAAAAAGTTCATGAAAAACTTTCCTTAGCAAATTTGATACAATTAACACTTAGTCTTCCAGCTTTCTAATCCCAACTCAAACATAATTATCTAGATGTTTATCATTTACAGGAATGGGATTATACAATACATTTTGGTAACCTATTTTTTTAGATTACTAAATTAATGGCTTCTTTCCCTGTCAATAAAGATATAAACTGCTCCTTTAAATAAGTCATAGCTCACTTTAGGAGACAGAACCACAGATGCGGAAATGCCTAGCAACACTGCAGAACGGATAGGACATCTTGTGCAGACTGGGACAGTCCTTTCCTTTTTCTCTCTGGTGTTGTAATATGTGCACAGCCAGCAACCACGCAGTACTGATAGCGAAAACTGTCACAGGAATGCACAAATCGTGAAAATGAAGATTATTTTTGTTTCCAGCATGTCCAGAGTCGTGTCTTGACCTTGGAGCTAAAGGAAGCTACAAGGATTCCGATTCCCCAGCTGGAGCACGATGATCTGAAGACAAGACACAAGCCCACCATGTCCTTGTGTTTTCAGCAGCAGTGAGCAGTGCAGCCCACCGCTCCTCCAACTAGAGTGTTGCAGTTTCTGTCTGGAGGTCCCACCCCAAGCCTCATGTGGTCGGGGGGGGGTGGGCTTTTGGGAGACAGCTGAATCTAGAGTTTGTCAGTGACTCGCGGTCTAATGCCAAGATTAAGGGTGTGAGTGCTACACCTGCCCTAGGGCAGGTAGCCCAGATACAATATAAAAGTCAAGAAGAGGCTTGCTCTTTTCTTTGTTGATTTTGATTTCATCAGCTGCCATCAGCAGTTGCCCCACTGCCGTGCCACCCTGCCTTAGAACCAGCTGAGTGTGGACTAACAACTCTACAAACTGTGAACTAAATAAACGTTTTCCCTTTTAACGTTGGGTGTCAGGTATTTTGTCTCAGCAACAAAAAAGTAACTATGGCACAGAGATAAGTCCCCTCATGCAAAAATGATCTCTGCCCTGTTTTCCTCTGTGTGTGTGTGTGTGTGTGTGTGTGTGT
>NDGN011517694.1:882-20602 GCA_002564285.1 Tympanoctomys barrerae | reverse complement strand
TGTGTGTGTGTGTGTGTGTGTGTCTGTCTGTCTGTCTGTCTGTCTGTCTGTCTGTCTGTCTTACTGGGAACTGAACCCAAGGCCTCCTCACTGAGCTACATCCTTAACCCTTTTTATTCTTTATTTTGAGAAGAGGTCTTACAAAGTCACTAAGTTCCAGAGGCTGGACTGAAACCTGGAATACTCCTGATTCAGTCTTCAAGAGTGTGGGAATTATAAGCACAAACCATAGGCCCTGCTTATCTCTGCTACAGACAAAAGACTCTTCACTGCCCTAAAAGGAAACTTTAAAGGCCATTATTACTCTAAGACTTCCACCTTTGCTGACTTATTATGGTCCATCTGCTTTTACAAAGAAAGATTTTTACAGCCCACTCCTTATTAAGAGTCAGCGCTCTTTACAAATTTCCTGTTTGCCTAGTAAAAGATTTAACAAGAAGAATCTGCCCAGCTGAGGAATCAATGATACTGGATGAGGGAGTACCAGACAAGCTAGAACACGGCTCTGAGGAGATGCCAGGCAAAATCAGAGGCCTGCTTCCACCGCGCAGCATGGAAAAGCTGGACAACTACACCAAGTCATAGTCCATTCCATGCATTGATGGAGGTCCAGACTGTTGCTGGAACTATGCAGCATAGTAGCATGATGGAGGACAAAAACTTGGTTCTTGAAAACAGGGCCCAGCTGGGGAAAAGGACGTACAGGTGAGTATATACCGTGTACATACACCATACACCATGAATTAGGCAGATACGGTGCTGCAGACAGTACATGCAGGAAGTCTCACAAGGAGACGGGCAGGCTGACCAGGAAGGCTTCCCTGAAGGATGCATCCAAAGACAGTGAGGGCAAGATGAGGGTTGAGAGGGGACTCCAGGCAGAAGGAGCAACTGCAAAACCAAAATGAGACAGAGCACCAAGAAAAGTCAAGGTGGGAATAGCTACCACTTGCAGGAAACAGGGTTCCTTAAGGGGGAAGCCAAACTTCACGGAAAGGGGAGTAAAGCCAGGAGGTCCAGGGCCTGGAGCCAAGAGCTCCTATAGACAGCATCAGCACACCACCATCCAGGAGCACAGTGTAATGGGACGATTCCTAAATACCCCACCCCGTCACACACAGAGGACTCAGTCTCAGTACATGAACCCTAATGAGACACACACACCTTAAGCAAGGCACCGGGACCCAGGACAGACCAACATAGAGGAAAAGCTTCACTGCAGAAGGTGACCAGTGTTTGTGCCCGGTAATCCCTCGGAAGCAAACCATAGGTTTCTTAGTCCTGTGCTTCGAGAACAGTAGATTTCAAGAAGTATTCTGGAGGTGCATTTGGAGGACAGGTTCCTAAGAGTGACAAAAAAACAAAACCTGTGACAACACAGTGTGGGAAGCACAGCAGCAGCACATTACTCGAGACCCACATTACCCTGAGACAGTCTCCTAAAGTGTGTAATGAAGCAATTCTAAGTGATGAACCAAAGTTACCTGAGCCGGTACACACTTCACTTCCAATGTCCTCAGTCTTTCTGCAGTTTCCTGCACAAGGAGGGGAACTGGAAGTGAGTCCTCACCTACAGTTCTGCCTCCTGCAGTTGTCTCACACCTGAGCTGGGCAAAGACAGCCTTCCAGCACACACAGCCCAGAAGGCGGCCCGATGCACTACTTGCCATCCCAAAATAGGACTCCATTCTGCTCAAACGCTAATCCCCAGCACAAGTCAAAAGCCAATTTTCTAGAGAAGTAATTACATAATCCAGTTTTTTACAGACAAGCTTTTCTACAGAGTAATTACTTGAGCAAAAGGAAAATAAATACTGGAATGAATATTACTACAGTAATCATCAACACACTCCAGGCAAAGCTCTGATGAACTCCGTGAAGCACAGACGGAAGGCCCAAAAGCCTTTGCAGCTCTTTGTCCCTGGGACTCAGCAGGACTCTTCAAAATAAACAAACAGTGGAGAAGCAGGCCTGGGGAAGAGTCTCAGACTACAATCAACCCCTCAGTACCCCAACTGGCGAGCACCCTTTTCTCAAATCACAATCAGCACCTGGCCCAGAACTCTCCATTGTTTGGCATTTACCTTTCCAGAATATTAAGGCTCACAGAAGACAAAACATTTACTTTAACAACCCCAAACAAGAGCTCAAAGAACAGAACTCATTTACTCTCTCAACCAACATTACTCAGCCCCTACTCTGAGGCAGGTGATAAACCTGGTGCTGTTGGAGTGTTGGGGAGAGAGACACAGTCTGAGAACAGTGAGGGACACATTCCAGCAGGATCCCACCTCCCACAATGGAGGGGCAGAGACTAGCGTCAGGGTGAGCTCAGGACTAGACATGTCTAGAAAGCATGGCCTCAGCCAGGCAGGGGATATCACGCCAGACCAGGCCGAGTGCAGGCCGAGTGGGGACAGCCCTGGGAAGAATGAGCAACAGCGCAAGGGTGGGCATCAACAGAGGGGCTCTGGATGGAAGAGGCCTGAGGTCCTGGCTGGGACCTGCGCCACCCCCACAGAGGTGGCAAGAAGAGCAGCCTGCAGGGGCCTCACTGTGCCCGCTCCTCACCTGCCCGGAGACCCCAGGCGGTGCCCTTGTGCTGACCTGGCTGCCTGGGCCCCTTCTCTGAAGTGTACTCAGGAGTTTCCAGCTTCTTTTTGTCTCCTCCGCAGCCACTTCTCACTCTTTCCAGTGGTGTTCTGCATTATTCACAGAGAACTCAAAAACCTATTCTCAGGCCAGCAGAGAAAGTAAAGGGGCTAGAAGCTGCCCACTTCAGGCACCCACAGACCAATCAGGGATCACCACTCACAACCCAAAAGCCAGACTGGTATGAAAACTTTTAGAAAATGTTTACAAAGCAGGCTCTCCCTGCACCCGGGAACTTACAGAGGCATGACGCTATTTCCCTGAGGACTACAGGTAGATACATACACTTGCCATTCAGGGGGAAATAGGCACAGATGGAGTGGGAAACACGAAGCCTTCCATAAACGGAAACTGTACGAGCCGGCTGACAGTCCAAGTTCCAATGCACAAATCAGCATCACACTGCTTCTTGCTGACCCTCACCTTGCTTCTCTACATCCCTAACCTGCTGCAGCACTGCTGCCAGAGGGTGGGAATCAGCAGTGAGGAGGGATGCTCTTCCAGTCCACAGCACTCGGAAGGCAGAGGCTTTCGGCAAGCACAGTGACGGGGTGATCACAAAGAAGAGGTTTTTCTCCACTCCTGGGCAGAAATGAAGACTAGCTGTTCGGGGGCACGCTCATAATCACCACTAGCCAGGAATTCAGAGTCTTCCTGAACAGCGACTACCCACTCTCACTTAGGATCTTTTTGTTGATGCAGCGTGAAATATTTATTAATAATGCCACTTCATCAGTTTACCAAATGGCATCTCGCTGTACTTCAAAGACGAGCATTCATTACTGAAAGGACCATCTGTCTAGGGCTCAACGGAAGGTTGAAATAATCATGATCTAGGGAGAGATGGATGGCCGCATTGTATCAAGTCAAATATTTACATTTCTCAGTATTTTAAATGAGAACGTTCTTATCCAGCCAGCCACCACAAGCCAGACTTAATTACTACTCCTTTCTTTTGGTATTTTTATCTTCTATATTTTCAAACCAACACAGAAATTTCAATACAAGGCCAGCTTAACTCGGGCAAACAGAACTGCCAATCACAAGAGCTTGCACAGGCATCTTAATTTACACAAGAAATACAGCAGCAGAACTGTCAACTAGAGAGCAGCAGTTAAAACAGTATCGCACACATCAGAAGACACTCAGGAAAACAGCTGATTCGGCCTTTCTGAGCATTAGTAAGTGTGGCCATTGTTGCTACCACCTACAGCAAGAGCAGTAATGGCAGTCCTGTACGGACCCCCAGCACCACCGTGGTATTTCACAGCGCAGACAGCCAGCAAAGGGGGCCGTTGCTACATCAGGAAAACCCTAGAGGTGCCCAGGCTAACAGAAATGTTAAGCCGAGGGCCAGCGGGATAGCTTAGTGGACTAAGTGCGTGCTTAGGCAAGCACAGGGACTGGGGTTCAATCCCCAGTACACATGCCCCGATGGCCATGCCCCACCCTGACCCGGGCATGGTGGCACGGCCTCTAATCCCAGCACTGGGGAGGCTGAAAACAGGAGCATCACTATGAATCCAAGCTGCACAGCGAGGCCCTGTACCAAATACACTAAAAAATAAAATAAAAAATACTAAACCGCCCTCTTCAAAATGGTATTTGCAGCACTTAAAAATACTTTAAATGGAAAAGGAGAGAGGGAAGCATGGGAAGAGGAACCTCTAAGCCAATTCACCAGGCTCTAGTTTGGAGCAACTAATGCAGCTGAAGAACAAGGAAACAAAGCTGACCCTTGGAGTACACCTCCTTCACCCAGCGGGCCACCCTAGTTGGCATCTCGTGAGTATTGACTTTTTTTCTCTACGTAGTGACCTTTTTTCTCACCTCTGCACCTGGACATCCTCCCTTCCTCTCATTTCACACAGCTCTCTTTCATCTACTTTTTCAAATACTCCTGTTGTATCCTCAGCAGCTGAGGAACAAGGAAACCACCTGGAAATGAGGGCAGAGCTGAAGAGACCATGTGTGCAGGCGGCAAGACTCGGAATACAGGCAGCCTATGCAAGAATGCTCTCCACACTGTTCTGCAGACAGGCCCCAGACACACCCCACACTTTCCTCATCTGCAAAGGGACAACGAAGGACTCAGTACCTGGGGTCTGCTGGGGAGGTTAGCTGAGCTCACAAGATGCTGCGCCTGACCTAGGAAGTACCATAAAACCCAGGGCCTAAAATGTTGGTTTGCCCTCTTCTCTCATGTTCTCCCTGAGGAAGTTCTGTTTTATACCACCCAGAAGCAATTCCTTTTCCATGTAAAAGAGAACGGGTTAGACATAACAGCACTCACTACAGACCTATGTGGATAACAGACTACTAACTGAGGATACAGCAGAAGTATTTGAAAAAGTAGATGAAAGAGAGCTGTATGAAACGAGAGGAAAGATGTCCAGTTGCAGAGGTGAGAAAAAAGGTCACTACATAGAGAAAAGAAGTGAATCCTCATGAGATGCCAACTAGGGTGTCCCGCTGGGTGAAGGAGGTGTACTCCAAGGGTCAAAGCTTAAAGGACAGCTGTGCAAATGACAGCTTGGGCCTTGACAGACAGGCTGAAGAATATATTCAGTTAGGTTTCCTGAGACAGGATTTCACTATAGAGTTCAGACTGCCCTTGAACTCACTATGTAACCCAGGCTGGCCTTAACCTCCTGGCAATTAGCCAGTCAATCCTGCTTCAGAGTATACCACCATGCCTAGCATGGCCTGGGGATTTAACTTCACCTTGAAAACAATAGGTCTCTAAGTCAGAGAAGGATGTCAGAGCCCAGCGCCCACAAAAAGTAAACTGAACTTTATCTAGTACAAATAAGAACAACATGACTACACACCATACTCATGCAGCAATGGTGCTTTCCCTGACTCTTTCAGGTATAAAGTAGAAAGCGTGAGACTGCTATCTTGCCTGAAGCAGACTAATCAAAATTTACGCTAGTGCATAGAAAATCAGCACAAAGATGGCATGAGGCCCACAGGACAGGAAGCAGAGTCTCATCCTGACACCATTCAAGCTGTTGACTATGAGGCAGTGCCCTTGCGCTGGCCCCAGCAGCATGTGCAGAGTGACCAGCCTGCCAAGAAGGGGGCAATCAAGGACTTAGGAGTCACTGGCCTGACACAGTTAGGCTTCTCTCCCTGTGAGCATCTATTTATTCCATGCTTTCCTCCCCCTGTAAATGTACATTTAGATCCTCTTCTATAAAACTCATTTTACAAAGGGATGTCCTCTACAGCTTGTAAATATTTCTTACTTCCATTATCAGATAAATGGATAATTTATATACACCACAAAGTTGCAGCCATCAGTAAATGAGCAATAAAAGTTTATTTGATAAAGAATAGGTAAAGAAACAATGGGCTGGGGAGATAGCTCAGTAGAATAAACATTTGCCCTGCAAGTACAAGGCCCTGAGTTCAATCCCTGGTACCGGGGTTGGGGGGAATCAAAGTGCTGGTAGGACCTGTCCACTCTTTCTTTCCTACGCATCTCCAGGCCTCATTGGAGCTGAGCAAAGTCCTAACTTCAGGAAGCTCACCTTCTACCATGGAGGCCAGGTGAGAGCACAGATCTTTCTACACACTGACTTGAATTTCTTCTCTAAGAGAAAATTTTCCCACTAGAATTAAGAAAATTGAATACATTTGATTTTAAATTTCTAGTTTGACTTCCTGTGTGGTTCCTCAGAGAGATAAATGTTAAACGGGCACTGAAAATATTTAAATGCAGTAGTCACAGAAAACAGAGAAACAAACTAAAAAGACAATCAAAGAGACATCTATCAATCAGACACATGCCCATGGCTAGCCTGCTTTCAAACCCCAAGAGCAGGACAGACAGGCCCACAGCATAGTGAGAAGGCTCACACAAGAGACAGTATAGGACAGTGGCTACACTAATTGAAGGAACTGTGAAATAGTTTCACTTAAGGTCCTATTTTTAACAAACTTACTTTAGCCTCTCGAGTACTAGTGCCTTCAGCAGGAAAAGCCTTTCCACAACAGTTCCCTAAAGAGGTCCCTTTACTCAGGCCCAGAACTCAGTTCAGAGCTCCCTCCAGTTTGTTTCTGCAGAAAGGCCGGGCTCACAGTGAGGAGCCCACTTGAGGTTTTCACAGAAGTTCAGTGTTTCACTGTTTCACTAATGCCTACCCTTCTGACACCTTGGCACACGGCTGCCTTCCTTCTAGGAAAAGATCCTGGCCACCGCAAGCCCTGACCTCAGATGTGTTCCCAAGCAGCCAATGGAGCATGATGGTTTAACTGTATCAAATACAGTCAAAAAGGGTCAATTATTTTCATTAAAGTAACAATAAGGAAATAACTTCCAATGGGAACTTCTAAGTGATGGGAACCTGAGCGCCCGATACATCTGTATCTGTAATTTGCAAAATTTAACATTCTTTTCTCTCCATTATTTGGCTTGCTTTCTTATAATTACTGTCCATAGGGGGAAAAGCAACTAAGACCAGAAATGTAGTTTACAAATATTAGCATGTTACTCACTTTTAGCAGAAGTTTTACTTTAAAATCAGTTACTATGGAAACATCTGAAAACCATGCCGACTAACCAGCACTAATTTCAGCAGTACCAATAAGAAAGTGCCACTTACAAAACAAACTGAATAGCTCAACACAGTGGCTGTGTCACTCCTGTACTGAAAACAAAGCAGCAAGGTATTTCCGGCTCCAGAGCTCACCTTAGCTGAGGCCTGGGAGGGAAGGCAGAGACTTGGGGAGGCACATGTGCACCCAGTTCTGCCAGCACCATCATACTCTGCCACCCCAGAGAAGCTGCAGTCCCCTCTGGACTTGCTCACCTCTCCCAGGAACACATGGCCAGCTTTTCTGTCTACTCTGCGCAGAAAGTAGAGACTAGACTGTGACAAATAAAACAGCCCAAAACTGCTCTGCCACAGGCAGGCTCTCACCAAAATACTACACAGACCCAGACATAGCAGACAGCTGATACATAATCCACCTCTCCAACTCCTGGAACTTGGCCCCCAATCACCACGTGTAATCTAATAATTAGCATACATCAGGACAAAGAGCTAGACTATGACATCAGCGTCACAGAAAAACTAGCAGATTCAAAAAGAACCAATCAGCCCACTCAGACTCGGGAAATCCCAAATAAATGCAAGGCCGAAAAGAGTATCAGAGCAGGAGGCAGGGACACTAGATCCAGAGTCCTACAAAATGCACAAAAATACTTGCAGACAAGGCAGTCCTGGCAGGGCATGGTGACGCCCACCTACGATCCCCGCACTCAGATGGTTGAGGCAGGAAACGGATACAAGTTTGAGGCCAGCCTGGATTATGCAGAATTAAAGGCCAGCCTGAATGACAGTCACACACACACACACACACACACACACACATCCTAGAACTTCTCCATCAAAGGAAGGTGGGTAGCAAGGGAAAGATATTGGGAGTGACTGCCTAGTGGACATCTGGCCCAGACCTCGGCACAGCAACAAGGTCCCCCAACCACGTTCTGAAGTAACGAAGAGCCTGCTTGCAGAAGCCCTTCATAGTCCTAGGACCATGAGCTCGGTGGGAGCTTCAGAGCAGAAAACGCAGGATTCCCTGAAGATGATATAGCAGCCAAAGAATATGAGCATCACACCGAGGACGTGCATGCAGCAAGAGTTTAGAATAGACTAAGATATTTAAAACAGAAGCTATGGAACAGGCTATGACTGGAACTCACACCTGGGCCACTCCTAGAGCAGGATGAGGAACACACTTTAAGAAACAAGGCCTTAGGCTGGCCAAACAGCTCAGCCCGGTTTCATCCCTGGGCCTGCCGTGCCAGTCCCAACCCTGGGGTACACTAAGACGGGGATTGAGACTGGGCGTGGTCATGTGCACCTGTAATCCCACCAAGTCCAATGTACATAGTGAGACCCTATACAGCCTATACTAAACATATTTAAAAAAAAAAAGCAAGAAAGAAAGAAAAGAAGAAAGAAACGGCTCATGCAACTAAGGGCTTTGTTGGCAGCCTGGGCCCCTGCAGCTTTCCCATTTCTACTACGTACTCCCCAGGCAGACCAGGTCCCCTACTGCTGCTTGACGTAAAAGTGACCAAATAATCATCATGTGTACATTTTCAAAAGATAGATGCAACTTCAAAGCATCTTCTTCCCTCCCTTCAGGGACAAGTTCTGCAGCCCAGCGGTCAATTTGTCTGTCATATTGTGCCACATTATAACATTATTAGTGACAGATAAATCACAAATTGAAACATTCAGGTGTAACATTTTATATAACCAGTAGTCAACATCAGCAAAACAACACTGGTATGGACAGCAAGGCAAAACAAAGGCGCAGGCCTCCTAGAGCAGTGAGAAGCTGCAGCCACACGACTCCAGCAGAGCCTACCAGCACATGCAGTCACTGGCGGCTACTGTCTCCCACGGGAATCTCCCCAGAGCGCCTGGAAACTGGGAAAAGAGATCACCTGCCAGGATTTGAACTTAAAAGCGTAAGAGCCTCAAGGCTTGTAAGAGTTGTCTATATCCTAATTACAGCTAAACATAATTACAGAAAGATTTGGGACAGGGATGGGGGACATGGAAAAGGAGAATCCCAGAGTGAGTTCAGGCAGCCAGAGGGTAGAGATGGGAAGGCCTGGGCTAAATCCAGGAACTGTTCAGCTCCCCCTCCCCGCCCCCCCAGCACTGAGGGCAAGCGTGTCAAGCCATCCACGGATGCTGCCTCCACCTCCAGGGAGAGGATGTGAGGCCACGAGAGGTTGGCCTTAAGATCCCGCAAGGGTTGTGTTTATTGCTGTAGGCTGCTAAGCAGGTATTCTTGATAAGATGACCCGTTAGTGAGCTTGCTCAGCGATGGCAGATGGAGAGAGGGACCTGTCCTCAGTGCACTGAGAAAAGAGCTCATTCATCTTTGCCTGCATGCCAGCTAAGAAACATCACCTCTTTTGGAAGAATCTTTCTGTCACCTGATGTACCATCCTATCATTCCCAACCATGCTCACTCTCTTTTTTATATTTACTGGGTAGATCAAGTTTACTTTTAGTCCATGATAGTTTTAATCAAACTAAAAAACAATTCACTCAGCAAGACTCACTGACTCATTAATCCATTGCACACTACCCTCTTCCATCTGAGGACAGAAGTATCACGCAAATAGTTTGGTTTTACTAAATTAATGCTGACTTTCCAGGGATAAGGCCAATTTCTGCAAAATTTAATTTGCAAAAATTAGCCCAAGGCTACCATGATATAAAATTCACTTGATGTGTTAATTTCACACTCCAGAGTCTTCAGCCCACTAGTGGGTGTGTGATGGCAATTATACGCAGTGAAAGAGCACCTGAGTTTACTCAAGCAACAGACAGCAGCCCTGTGAGCTCAGCAGGGAGTCAGCACTCGCCTCCCTCCCTCCCTCCCTCCCTCCGGCCCCTGGAACAGTAGAGATCATCATAGAAAGGAATCTACCAAGCTTGAGTCAATATTGTCACTCTGCAGACTTCAAAAACAGGGTACCAGCAGCCCATTTAATAAAGGTTAGTTTCTACATCTTAACCCAGATGTGGGCAAACACCAACGGAAACACCAGCATCCCAGCTAGATCTAGAAGCCTTCCGATGCTCCAGGTTCCACAGCCAGAGGAATCAGGCCCCAAACTGCCCAGAAGCAGGATCGACCCTGCACGCCAGGACAGCTTCTGACAAGCACCAGGCTTCTTCAGACATCTGGCTTCTGCAAATAAACATGCCAACTGTGCTGGCACCAGAACTCCTGTTAAAGCCATATATGGTGGTACATGTCTGTAACTCCAGCACCCTGGTAGGCTGAGGCAAGAAGATCATAAATTCCAGTTCAGCCTCAGCAATTTAGCAGCTTAGTAAGGCCCTATCTAAAAGCAAAAAAGAGAAAATGGCCTAGAGATGTAGCTCAGTGTGAAGGCCCCCTCATGAAATACTGAGATGTCCAAATGTTAAATTCCCTAATAAAAATATACTTCTTGCTGGGGAGATAGCTCCATGGCATAAGTGCCTGCCTGACAAGCACAGGTCCTGAGTTCAATCCCTGGTACCAAAAAAAGAAAGAACAAAAAAATAACTTCTGAAGGTATCTGTATATATATATACTAAAACCTTGGTTTGTAAGCGTAATTCACTTCAGAAATACGCTTATAATCCAACATTTTGTATGTCAGCAAATTCCCCCTTAATAGAAACACTGATGCTTCATTCCACAACCCTAAAATATTTGTATACTATAATATAAATAATAAAGAAAATACAAAATATAAAGAAAAATAAATTAATCTGTATTTACCTTTGAAAACTTTCATGGCTGATGTGAGGGAGATGAGGAGGGTTACGGTGTTGGATGACTTTCAGAATCACTAGGGGAATCACTGTTACCTCCTGGCTCGATGGAATCTTTCTTTTCGTACAGTTTCATCAAAGAATCTATCACTTGACACTTGCTTTTGCCTCTTTTTGAGGACTTCATGAAAATATCACATGGCACTGTTGTTAAACAGGTTCATCACTCACACTGCTACTTGGGTGGTGCTTTTCTATAAAATGTTTTCAGTTTCCCACATTTTACACATACCCTAATCTCATTTGAAGTGAGGGATTCATCCACCTTTTTCTCTTCCACCTCTGTAGACAAGGTCCCCTTCATAACTTCTTGCTACTAGGAGATGATTACCCACAATCCCATCGTGAGCAAGAAAAGCCATTGGCTCAGTTGTGATCCTGGACATCTGATGTCACATGCTACTCATACTGCAAGACACTGCTCACTTATCAAATTGAAAATGTAACAGAAATGTGTGCTCATCTTGCAGAACAAGTTACTCACAAAGATTTTAATACTATATATATATATGTGTGTATATATATATATATATAGTATATTGACAATTTTATAATACACCTACAAAGATGTATCTATACACAGAAAGAAAGTGAAGGAAATTCTCCAAAATCCTTGTTTTTATGTGTTGCCACTTGAGGTAATTTCATTGCTGTCTTCCCATCCAAACATTATATATGGGATATGTAGTATCTTTAATGGGCTTGCCTCTAGAAAGCGCAGATGCCACTGGTTACAAACGTCCACATCCTTTAGTCCATCAGTAAATGAAACTCTGCACAATGCTTTAAATCAGTCACCTGCTCCATTGTTAGGAAGGGTGAGATGCTTCTACCAAAGGCCAATCCATGCGGCTATCAGGGAAACAGAAGTCCTGTGCATAAGGAAAAGTAATCCCACCCATTAGGATTCAAGACTGTAAACACATTTCCTTCCTGTGGGCTCCCTACCCTGCCTGTCTATTCTTGATTCTGATCCCTGCTTAACTTGTTATCTCTCATGCATCCAGAACTGCTGGCCTTGCAGAGCCCATGAGAGAACAAACTCAGCAGAAATGATGCTTGGCCAGTTCTTATCAACAAAAAAGAAACTTTGCCTTTAAAATAGAAAGCAAAACCAGGGCCTCGGGGGATACTGGTGGCAGCCAGTTGCCCATAGTCCCACCTTCCTCTCCTTGGCCATTAGGGCAGAATGAATCAGCCATCTGCTACCCTAGAGAACAAGGCCACCCAAAGGCCTTCCCAGCTGCCACTCCATGCAAGGAAGATAGTCAAATATTCCTAACTAAGCTGCCAACTAATGAGTATCACCTCTCTTTGGGAAGAGTATGTATTTAACCAACAGTGCCCTTTGAAAGAAGTTGCTTTACCCTATGGATTGCACACCCCACTAGTCTTTAATAAAACTTCCGGAATATACAAATCAGTTATCATTGGATCATCTGCCCACCAAGTTGAGTATTTACTGCAGATCTGTTTAAACAAGCCTAGTTCCTCAGACATAAGAGCGCTACCAACACCGTTTAGTTTTCATGAGAAGGAAAATGTTGCCTACTTGTCTGCCTGGACAGCAAAAAGAACATCCAGTCTCCCTGTACAGCCAGTATGGGCAGAAGGCAGCACTGACCCCAGACCAGAGATAATACACTTGTGAATCAGCTTCCTGGGGCAGGAGGGAAGAGGACACAGGTTGAGGTGTTGAAGGGGCCTGGGAATGGATCTATGGCAGAGAGCTAGGGGACTGTCAGCATGAGAATCTGACTAAACACTTGCAAGGGTAGTAGGAGAGCAGGATGGCCACAAACCTAGTCCCCTGAAGCATCCTGCTGCACTAGCTACTCTGAGGAACCAGGAAAAGATTAATGTGATCAGCTGCCCAGCCCGACCCTGTCCCCAAGGAACCTTAAGAGGATAAGGGAAAATGTCCCTCCCACACTTGGTAAAAAACAAGAGATGCCCTTGATGAAACTGCCTAGATCTGTCCTGAGTGTAGCAGAGATCCCAACAGCACGCTTCCCATGCCAAAAGGACCATGCACTTGCAAGACCAGCAGAAGGAAGCAGCCAACAATCTTCAGCACTCATCGTCAGCCCATTCCCTTAAGCAGCGCTACAGAGAATCTTTACTTGGCTAACTGCCTGGAATGAACATTAGTTTGAGGATGATTTGTATGAAGATATGTATTTTAAAAAGTTAAAGATACCTAATATTAATGTTAATATACTACTTATTGTAGTATCTTAATGGACAGAGCTATAATAAGAGATTATGAATAATGCCAATATTATGTGGACACATGAAGAATACCATATTATTTTGTAATGAGATTTGTTTCTCCACTGCAACTACTGGTAACCTGATACTTTTCATCCTAATGGACCTGTATACAGTTCTGAAAATGATTAGAAACCAGCAAGATCTGCCTTATATATTAAAAAATTAGTAAAATAGCAAACAGTACTGGCTTTCTCTGTTGCCATTCAGATGCAGACAAGGGGGATCCCCTCAGCAGAGAAAAATGCATTAGACAGTGTCTCAAGAAGAAAGCACCCCACATGCTCACTTTTTCCCTCCACAGCACCACTAACTGTGCATATTTTAGCACATTTTAAAAGGAAAAAGAGAAGAAATAAAAATTCACAAGTTAACAAACACCTGCGAGGGTGCTGGAGGACCTGTGCAGAGGGCACTGTGCAGACATCTGGCACACGTGTCAGAGTGCCAAGCCTCTGTATTTTTAAGCTATTCAGGCACTTTCCAAAGAAGAAAGCAAGCCTCCATGCCTGAACTGTGAGTCGCTAGAGCCTCCTTGTAACTCAGCCCTTGTTAGGCAGAATACAGCAGCCTCAAAAGGTTCAATAGCCTTTTTATAAGCCTATTGTGTAGCTTAGTGCCTAAAAATAGTGTGGTTTGACAGGCAGATCACACCGGGGAACAATGCCCACACACTAAGCTCCTATCCAATGGGCAAAGTAATGGAACAGGAGGCCACACTCCATTCTTGGTCTGCAATGAAACCCATGACTGACTTCATTCCTGGACCCTCTAAGTCTCTCCTTCTCCCAAACTTATGGAGAACTATGCTGGCCCCATCTGGCCTCCACAGAACACGGGACAGGCAGGATACATATTTTTGATGGGTTCACTGCCACTGTGAAGACACCTTCTTTCTTCCCTCCCAAAACAGACATGGAGGTGATGACTATAATAAATTACTACATGTGGCTCATTCTACTTTTCCTTAAATGAAAGTTATATTCAAATGCCTGTAGAAGTTAGAAAAATGCAAACACCAGAAAACTTCACCTTTAAATATCAGACTTGGGCATTTTCAAAAGCTAGTTGGCCAGCTGGGATTGAGAGTTCTCTCAAACAAGGGCCCGGTGCCCAAGACAGGTAGGCAGTGGTAAATGCCACAGCTTGGACCTTCAAAGCCCAGGCCACCAAAAGGCCAGTAGCCCTGTTCTCCCAGAGATCATTACTAAGCAAATAACAAACCAGGCACCACAACAGCACCAAAGACAGAGGGCCACCAGGAACTGAAAAAATGAAAAGTGAATGAAACAGTCCTCATTTCTCAATTCTAACTTAGTATTCACTTTTCTTTCTCTCAATTTATGAGACAGATTCTTGCCCTGAATTTTTATTGAGGGAGCAGAACGAGGTAAAGATAGGAGAGGTTCCTAGCACTTGGGAGACTGACGCAGGAGGATCACCTGAGTTCAAAGCCAGCCTGTGCTATATAAGCAAGTTCAAGGCCAGCCTGCACTACACAGTAGACCCTGTTCCAAAACAACAACCACAGAATCATAGGAGAAGCAATTGTGAACTGAAGTCTTCTGACGGTGTTACATGTACACTGAAGATCCTACAGACTGCTAGACTAGAACATGACTATTATATGGCAATGGTGGAGAGATGGAGTATAGTAGGCAAAGAGCCAAAAATCATCCTGGGCTGTCTTCAGCTCTTGAATAGCCAATCACCTTACTTTTTATCTCACCTCACATCCTCCTGACAAATAACCTTCTCACCAGCACTAAAGACAAGAATGCCAAAGGTAACACCTGAACCTATAAAAGATTCTCCCACGTTGTTATTGCTGCCTACATCCACCAACGCTCCTGGTAAATTATTTATGACTTTCTTTTGTTCGGTTATTCTAAAAGTTCACATGACCTTTTCCCTAGTGGAACGTGTCTCCAGGACAACTCCCTGTTTCTGGGCCCACAGTCCCTTGTGTTTAGCTCAGAATAAATTATTTTATTTCCTTCAAATTATGAATATTATTTTACATAGATATAACAAATAATAAGTATCTTACCAAAAGAGTTTAGTTGACTTTTCAAAAGAAAAACATAGTTAACAGGTATTACACAGGGAATTCTGATTAAAACCTTATAATAGATTATTATCTCCATTTTTACAATATCAAAAGTGGAGCACATAAAGTCAGGTAAAATGCCTAGATCACATAACTTAATATTTGACAGCCCAGGTGACTACTTAGATTACTGTCCTGCTCTAACATTAAGGTTCTTTTGGGTTCTTCTCACCAAATCACACAATTTCCACCAAAGCCAGATACCAGAATGATTTCCCTCAAATACGAGCCAAGACAGGCACAGAGGTCAGTGATGGCACCTGACTCTACTTTCTCAGGCTAGAGACTTGGCAACTGCACTTCCTGTGTGACCTGGACAGGTCACTAGGCAGGGTGGCAGCTCAGTGTCCTGCAGCCACACAGCAGGGAGGAGAGCAGGAGGAGACACTTGAGACCAAAGGAAGAAGCCAGGCAGAGGCTTCCGAGATCAAGAGCAGCACACCTTCCATAAATGCGGATGAGTACAAGCAGTGGCTGAATGCAAACAATCAAAGAACACTGCCCGTGAGAGACTCACTACAACGTCTACTACACTGTCCTCTTCGTGTGGACTGCTCCTTGCTCTGAATAAATGGCCCTGTAACAGTGATGGGAAACATTTTAGAGCTTTCAGTGACGCAAAGGGCCCACTGCTGCAGAGACTCATCACCACTGGCCTATGACATGAGGGCCTGCCGCTGCGGTTCCCACTGTGCCTCCAGGTGGGCAAAGCGATCAAGTTGTCCAGACCCGTAACTGCCCAGCCCATGGAAATAGTGGGGCAGGAGGGCCCTGCTTTGGGATGATGAGTCCTCCGAGCCTTGGTCAGACGCACAGCTAATTACCGCCCAGACTTTCCTTCCTTGGAGCAAAATAATTATTTAGCTGGTGAACTACAATGCTCACATCACCATTATTCCTCACTGAATGCCTCCTTCATGAGCCCCTCCATGGATGTCCTCCACACAGAGACCTCTAATACAAACAAGTGAGCAGAAACAACTTACTAAATGACAACATGCTCTGTGAAAGAGCCTTGCTGGCTTTAGACTCATCAGCTAAGAGCAGCTCCGGCAGCTTCTCAGGAAAGAAATACGTGAGACTGCATCTTTACAAATGGGTCTTAATTTCCGTAAATATCTTCCAAACAGACTACAGAAGCCCTGCACAGAGTCTGACTTGCACCTTAAAAGTCCGAGAATCCCTAATACGCTGCCTCGGCATCAGCCCTACTCTCCTCTCAGCAATCATGCAAAATCATCACTCTGGCTGAGAAGCCACCTAAGGTGGAGTTCCAGCTCATGTGCACTTTCAAAAGCTGCGCACTTCAAGTGGTCTCTGGGCCAAGAATGAATCAATCATTCATCGGAGTGTGAGTGGAGCTATTATTTCATCTTATCCTGGTACACACACAGTCTTCAAGTTTTATGAGGATTCTACTGGTTTGACATAGCATCAGTGTGCTTTTCGTTCTGAACAATACATAGATAACAAGAGGCTGTGTGTGTATTGTAGAAATTCCTTTTGTAGAAGAAAGCATTCTTCTCATAGGTGCATGCAGAAGACACTATCCTGAAACACCCTGTGAAGTAAAAGTGGATGGATAGCCTGGCCTTCTCCGGAAGCCACTGGCCTTAGGTACCGCATCAATGTAAGCGAGGTCCAGAGCCTACCTTCTCCACCTCCGTGGGCCTCAGTATTTTGGGCCTCAATATTTAAGATGGCAAAAATGACACCAACTTTTCAGTATTATGTGGATCATGACATAGGTAAAGTACTAAGATATTTTCTACTACATAGTAAATAGTGAATAAATACATTTCCAGTAATTAGGAGATGCCAGAGACAATGACCTGCTAATATACTACCCCTGAGAACAATGCCTACTATGTTGATCATTAATTGCATCTCTTGTAGTCAGACTGACCAGGGCCACATTTGAGGAAGATTTGTAAGGTAATGGAGACAAAACACACTGTCATTAGTCATCCAGTTACAGACCTAAGAAAACAGAAAAAAATCCCTATTTATCAAGAAAAGTATCTTGTCCACAAGAAGAAATTCTAAGTATGGAGGAGTTTCTTTCCAGCGTGATTAATGAGTCCAGGAGAAACCAGACTGTTCTACACCAATCAAACTGAAGAGTAACTCCTAATTGCTCACACACTCAGGAGCTGCAAGAAGAAAAAGTGAGTGCTTGGGCTGGAGAGGAAGCAGGTGAGGATTCAGGAAGCCTCAGGACAAGAGAGGTGACCATAGCTAGGTCTGTGCTCAGCCTGCTTCAGCCAGGACGATCTTGCCTGGCCATGTCAACGCTAGGGAGCCACACCTGAGTCCATACTATCTCTCTCTCTACATCTTTCTTATTCAGACTGATGTGCCCCAGAACACATCAGTCTGGATCTACCTGCTCATCCTTCAAATGGTGTTCAAAGAACTTATCGATAGCGGCCTCCTGGAGGACTACACAGACCCCTTGCCACCTCAACTCAATAGTATGCCCTAGTATTCTGCAAGGACAGTCATTGAGCATGTTATGGGTATTTGTGCCTCTTTTTCCTCCACAACCTGCTGTGAGTCTTGGAGGAGGGTAGCCTTTCAATCACCTTCTTTCCCAGCATTTCTACAAGGATGTACTGAACTAAATCATTCTCACGAAAGCAAGGACCTACAGAGCCCTATCTTCCTCCCTCAACTCTTCAGATTTTATAGCCTACCTAAGATGGCTAAGTCTATCTGCCTCTGGCTGGTGGGATATGAAATGAAATATTTGCAAACATAGCCTAGAAAAATTTGTGCTTCCCACCCCAAGGTTCTGTAAGTATACTCAGCACACAAGAGAAATAAGCCTAGAGAGCAGAGCTGCCCCAAGTCCCACATATGAACAAAGACATTTCCAAGTGATCCACACCTGAGTCACACCGTTCAGACTTGTTCTTGACGCTTCTCTACCAGGCAAGAGAGTATTCGTGTCTACTATAGTCCACGGATGTCCATCCCGCTAGTGGATCCCCAGTCTGAGATCTGTATGCTTCTTCAGAAAAGTAAGCAGGACAACAGGAAGTGTACCAGTCTGACGTTTTAAACAGAGATAAATGAAAACCTCTCTAAAGGTCCAATGGATCTATAAAAACTGCCATTAAAAAGAGGGCATGGTCAAAGGAAAGCCTATCACAACCTTGTTAGCACACATTCTGATTCCAAAAAATAGGGAGTTGGTGGTAAAGCCAAAAGCAGAGAAGGGGTAAGGCACTCAGTCATCAGAAAGTGCACCAGGTAACAAAAACCCAGGAATTCAAGTGTCCATAGGAATCCAAAGGCTGAAATATAGACTACTCAACACTACGGTACCAGATACCTTGGGACATTTGATTCATCCATCTTTGTAAGGACAAGGACTAGAGTTCAGTCCCAAAGAACAAGTATCCAACCTTCTGATAAGCAGGCTTCAAGTCTTCTTGACAATTAAGTCAGTCACTAATATAAAAATGAGGATACCAATGTAAAAGCATCTATACGGGCTCAGGCCCTAAGCCAGCAATTAAACTACTACTATATCAACTTGGCTTTGCTGCTATTGATAAAATTTATGAACTTTTAGGTTTTCTGTTTTTTATTTGTTTTGTGCAGGGTCTCACTACACAGCCCAGACTAGTAGTGATCCTACTGATTTCTGCCTCCCTAGTGCTGGGATTCAGGTACACACCACCACTCTCAGAATCCATCTTCAGCTCAGTGTGCCTGAGGGTGGGGCCGGGGCAGCATGCGGAGCCAGGGATCAAACCCTGGCCCCTGCACTTAAGTAAGCAAGCACTTAGTCCGCTGAGCCATGCCACCCACCCTAAATTCATGAATTATAAACAAAATATAAATTTATGGGACAATAAATATTCTAAAGGGAAAATAAAAGAACCAGAGGTAACTGAACCTTCCACAGTGGACCCTTGAGTCATGACTTGCCTCACATACAAACACCTTGGGTTAGGACCAGAAATTTAAATTTAAAAAAAGAAAAGATGTGTATAAGGAATCTAGTGCTGCATTGAAAGCAATGACACAGAGCATTGGCTTCTGCTCTCACTAAGTTTTCAACTATGATGAAACTAGCCTTTCTGGAGATCTAATGCAAAAGCCTGGGTAATGAGTACTTTATTCTGAGTGGATCAGGGAGGCTTCCTGTCTCACTATTAAGAAATATCTAGGGGCCGGGGAGATGGCTCAATAGAATAAGCACCTCTCTGGCAAGTGCAAGGGCCTGAATTCAATCCCCGGTTCCACCGGGAAAGAAAGAAAGAGAGAGAGAGAGAGAGAGAGAGAGAGAGAGAGAGAGAGAGAGAGAGAG
>NDGN011517693.1:9755-25080 GCA_002564285.1 Tympanoctomys barrerae | reverse complement strand
GTAAAAAATGTAGATTCTAGAAGCTAGCTCCAAATCTCCTGGGAGTGTGTGGGGGGGAGAGAGAGAGAGAGAGAGAGAGAGAGAGAGAGAGAGAGAATCTAAGAACAGGGCTCTATAATGTTTCTCTTAGGTCTACCCCAGGCAATTTCTAACTTTGACAGGCACAGCCAGGCAGGATGCCCCTGCTAATGACTTTTGGTTGTCCCCCTACCAGTACTATTGCTGGGTCTCTCTCTGCCACCTCTTTACATTCCCCATCCCAGTGAGCCCACAAATAGTCCTGCCTCCTCCAGGAACCCCAGCCCACCTTGACTCCATCTCTCCAAGTGAAGCCCTTGGGTGAGTTTTCTGCCCTGAAAGCCAGGAATCACAGCCAAGAAAACCAGGGAGAGGCTTTGGTCAGGTGCATGCTTCTCCTCTGTGATCACTGTGGTTCCCAGTAGGTGGGCCCCGCCACCTGGCAGCTGCTTCTGTGTGTCCTCCTCCAGCATGCTGTCTTCCTGGTAGGTAAGCTGTTCTGGAGTTAGGAGTACTAAGTGGGTGAGCCTTGAGCCCTTTGTGAGCTCTGCCCTGGAGTGCCAGCTACACCACAGCGTCTGATACAGAGCCGTAGCCTTGAGCCCAGTATATGCCTTCCTCTGTCACCTGCTTGGGACAGTGGTCACCTCGCTGTCCTCAGGAAATTCTACCCCACGGGACTGAGCTCCTAATCAGTTCCCTTAGCCAGGTTTTAATCTCTTTCCAAAGAGCAAAGTAACATCTGTCCACTGTGGAAAACCTAGAAGGCATAGGAAATTAATTGCCTTATCAAAAGTACATTTTGAAACTCTTCTCTGCCGATTTCAATTCTATCCATTCATTCAGCAAATATTTGAGCTAACGGTTCACTCCCCAGATAAGCATTAAACAGGGAGAAAATAAAGGTCAAGGAGCAATTCTTAACCATGCGTTGTCCTGCTAACATTATCTTTGATTTAAGATATGTAGCTCATTTCAATTAAATATATATTATATTGAAATGCTCTTTGGATTCATATTTCATCTTAGATTGAAATATCCATTAACATCCACTCTGTATTTCCTTTGTCCACTTAGATTAAGCTGCATTCCGACTCCTGACTCTCTTGGGGATGGCACGGCTTTTAGAGCAAGCTCTGCCACCTTCAGCCCTGCTCTGAGTTTTCCTCCTGCTCAGGGCCCAGAGGATCAAGATCTCGAACAGTTTCTCTTCTTAGGAAAACCTCCCATCCAGCTTGCCCCAAGTCTGCAGAGGTGAGGAGCAGTTCTTCCAGCATCCCTCAACACAATGAAGCGCTATTGTCTGAGCACAGTGCCTGAGGCCTCATTGCTATTGGGCTCTTTTCTTCTACCTATTTTTTCTCTTAGTTTGAAATTATGAAAACAGGGATCAATTATGACTCTAAAACAATTGTCATTTAAACGGATATGAATCTATTTCAGAAATAATGCAAGCATCTCACCAGAACCACCCCCACCCAGTGCTATTCTAACAAGGAGCTTGGGTACAAAACAAAACACAGCTCTTTTAGTATTCAAATTAGCACCACTGAGCTCTGTGCTGCTCTCCTGAAGAGTTTTTTCTTCTAGAGTACCACTGATTCTGCAAAGTTGAAGCATTCAAATAGCTCACTGAAACTGGCCCATCCCCATCTTGGTAATTTGGAGCCCCAGGAGGATGATTGATCCATTTCATCCCAGATGACCCTAAGCAGAGTTCCTCTCTTTCATCCCAGCAATTTTCTTGTCCCAGGAGTTTGGGACTTGTGTGAGTCAATGAATCTCCTGTCTACAGAAACCCAAACCTCCCAAACTAAAACCCAATTATACCTTCTCACAGAGTGAAGGCCATCAAAGCCCTGAAGCTCCTTCTCTTGCAATCATGCCTCATCTTTTGGGGGTCTCAGCTAAATTTTAAGATTTAATCTTGGCTGTAGTATTTATGAGTTTTCAGATTCTGCCATCTGGGTTTAACATCTGTAAGCTTTCACAAAACCATATAACCAGTGGTCGCTGCGCCCAAGCATGGCTCCTGGAGCATGAGGAAACCTCCTCTGTCGTGGAGTAAGTAGGGACACTCTTTAGGAAGCGTATTCCTCCTGGGGAAGTCAGTTGCTGAGCCTCAGAAAGCAGGAAGACCAGGGTATGAGGGGGTGTCACACAGGTGCCCCTCACAGTGCAGTCAGTAGGGCCTGAAGCAGCAGTGGAGGTCTTCAGGTGCTGCTCCATCCAAGACCCCCTCCCCCGGGTACCAGGAGCCCTGGGTTGGGACCCAGGGATCTGCTTAACAGATTACTGCTGCGTGTTGATGTTTAGAATCATGGTCATCCCCCTTACCCTTCCACTGTTCACCAAGGAACCCAGAAACCTAGGCAGGAGAAAGCAGGTCTCCCGAGTCCCTAGCTCAGTGTCCTTCCACAGGATCATTTAAAGCTGCTCCAAGACTCTCTGGGACAGTCACCAAGCTAGCTCACCTAAAATATCCTTTTTTCAACTCTAAATCCTCCACTGGAGATTTTGGTTCACAAAGTCCTCTTGCCACGACATCCAGAACCAGCAGCCGCAGACCCCTGGCTCTGCATGGCTCTCCACTCCTTTCTGCTGCATCCAGTAAGACTGTGTCCTTCTGTGTTTCTATAACCCTGGCCTCTCTTGGCTGGACCCTCTCTCAATACCCTCTGTACCTGCGGCGCACAGATAGGCTGCTCTGGAATCAATCCTGCTTCGCTACAGCTGTGTGACTCAAACAAGTCACTTTAATAAATCTAGGACTCAACTCCTTCTTCTGTAAAATGGGGATGGCAGAGGCTCTCAGGACCACTATGAGGGGAAATGAGGTCCTGCTGCACTTCTACCATCTTACTAGAGAATCAGCTGTCAGGAGAGTCAGAGAGAGAGATAATGAATCTGCATCGCAGGTGGCATTTACAGGGGAGGGGAGGCCGATGCTGGAGGGACACCAGCCCCAGTAAAGCACATTTCAGCTCCCCAGAGCTCAGTTCCCCATCCCACCCTACTTACTGAATGGATTTCTACTCTGAAACCGGACAGGTGCCCAGATAAGATGGGAGGAGTATCACTCAAGGCTATTTGGACAATAATCACAAGCTGGTGTGGCCAGCAGCAGGACGGGGGCTTTGTGCTTCATCTCTGGGCACAGGCTCCCAGCAGGTTCTTTGGCTGGCCCATGCCCACAGGGAAGGTCACATAGTCATCCCTCAAGTGTTTCTGCAAGTTCTGGCCGTATCTGCAGCTTGCATCTAACACGGTGTTGGGAGCCACAAGAGAGGGCCAGACTTGGACCTCAGATCCATCTCTGCCACCCGGCATCATAGCCAGCAGCAGGCTCCTCCAGGCTCTGACCCTGCCACCATCATGTCCAGGGCAGGATAATACGTGTGCCACTATTGTGAGATAAAGTGAGAGGGAGAGGGGCTAGAGCTGTGTGCTCATAATTTGCTGCTGTCACTACCAGTACCTCCCAACAAGGCTCCTACAGTAGGGGGCTGAGGCATCTGCTAGCTGAGAGCGGGTCTCCTGCCAGCTCCACTTCCTGCCTGTCCAACAAAGGCACAGAATCAACGCCCTTGGCCACACTCCACAGGGACAGAGGCCCCTGACTCTAACAGAGATTGATCATTAGCCTCGGGGTCCTTGCCATTCTGCAGCCACCTCACTGTCATCCCCATCACTGCTTTAGTGGGTTCTCACAGCATCCACAGCAACTCCCAAATGGCCATCATGTCCTAGAGCTTCTTCCCCATGTGGAATGACCTCCCTTTTCAGTCCAGAAGCTCAATCCTAGCTCTGCAGAATTCACAAAAGGCTGCTCAGCGTGGGTCCCACACATTTCTCGGACATATGTCTTCTTCTCTTTCTGTTCTTCCACAGACCTGAGTTCACAGAACCTGGCCTTCCACCTTCCGCTTTTGCATCAGTCCACTGCATGAATTGCCTTCCCCCAACCTCTGAGACTCCCCAGCAGTCTTATTTCTGAGTCCCACTGCTGCAGGGCCTTCTGCATAATAATTATCAGCTCAATGGCCTGTCCTCCTCGCCCTTCTGAAAGGCAGTGCTAGTGTGGAAGTCATTTTGGTCTTGCTAGACCCTGACACAGAGAGGACACCCCACATATAGAACAGAAAGCCTTGTAGTTCTTAAATCCATCTTGGTGGGGTGGGGAGGTATAGGGGTTAGGATGACAGAAACTCAGTTCTTTTTCCAAAGGCTCCAAGCCTGACAGGAGCTGCCTGAACTGCAGGGCAGTTCTGATTTGGATTTGTGACCACAGGCAACACGTGTCCAAGCTGTCCCCATGGGAACCACACAGGCAGAGCTCCAACTCTGAGTGAGCAGCCTGCCTTGGGCCTGAACTTCCTCCCACCTGCTATGGCCCTGGAACCCAGTGGGGGCTGATGTGGGCGCAGGACTGGCTTGGGAACCCACAGCCCCCACCACAGGGCTCTGAGAAGGGCTCGAGGCTGCAGGGGCTGGGTGGGCAGGTTGCCATGGAAACCAAGCAGCTGGCCTTTCCCTGGTGTTTGGAGTTCCAACAGGGAGGCCAGGCTGTACCAGCACGCACTCATCTCCAGACTCCTGCTTTCTCTTGGTCTTCACTGTGCTGGGCACAGTACCAGCACAGAAAGAGATCACAGGGCTAGGAGGAGCGTTAAAGCAGAGGGACCAGGTCCCTGACCACACTTCTGTCCCTTTTACCTCATCTGTCATTACCCTGGCTTCTGGGGCCAGGTTCTGCTGGAGAGGAGTTGGCTTATGCAAGTGACAATAACCAACGACAAGAGTCACATCTGGGGCATTTGGAGCAGATCTGGAGTTCTCATTCTTATTCTGATATTTCACAGCAGTGCCACTGGGGAAGCCTGCCAAGCTCTTGAACTACTTCCCTTATATAACATGAGGACCATTTATCCACCACCTACTCCTCAGGTGTCATTATTCACAGGTAAAGTGTAAGCAACGAAGCCCTTGTACGTATAAGGACAGTTGCTAGAGCAGGTTGAAATTTAATTAAACAATTTGAAATATAGCTGGTGTTTAGAAGACTTAGGTAAGCACATAGATGACAAATGCAGGAGGATTCCTGAAATGAACGAGTCTCTAGTTCCTTTGATAAGTCTTAGGTCAGTCTGTCTCCCTCTGGCCAGGCAGGGAGCTAGGAACTGGTTATCTTGAGACAAGTCATGGACCCTGTCCTGAAGAAACTCACAACTTCCTAGCAGTGCTCTGTGTAGGCCTACTGTGTGCCCAGAACTAGAAGGCATTCCAAAATGGTGTGGTCACACTGTTTTTAAGGAGCACAGTAAAATTTATTTAAGGTGACAAATATAGGAGATATACCTACAAAGCACAGAAGAACGGTCATAACTGGGGGAAACTTGGATGGTGTCTCATTAAAAACAAGAAGCTGGCTGAGGTAACATGGAAAGAGAAGGATCTGTCAGTAGAAGTAAATCCTTGTCTGTATCATAGAATTCTCCACTGCTCATAAGGGGGAAGTCTTTGTAGAACAGTTTGCCTTCTGAAAGGTAATTCTTGTCCTTCCGTGCACATTTGATGATTCCTTGTACCGTTCACTTTTTGCCTCCACCAGCGTGGAGAACAGAAGTCTGTGTCTTCATTTTCACATCATTATTTCTGGGCACAGACACATAGCAGGTCTTCATCAGGCAATAGTAAATGTGTACGTAGTAGAGAGGCTGGGAACTTAAGAAGGGACTTGAAGAAGGTGCTTTACAGCCACATTGAGATAAGCACTCTTTATTTCTCTTTCAAAACTCCCGAGGTAATTGATACCATAAAATCCTGCTATGATGTTTTAAGGGGAGTCCAGGGGTCTCAGTCATAGACAATGTGCAGTGTGGTACTGTGACGCCCACAGGGTGACCAGACTGTGCTAACTCCCAAATGGAAACTGCTATCTGTTTGAATTTGCTTTAATATGGGAAATGTCATCACTGGACATTATTGCGGTCATTTTCAGAATTATTTGCTCAATATCTGTTTGCCCGCTGGGCTGTGACCTCCTGGCACAAAGATGACATTTAATAAATACGTTTTGGATGAGTGAATAAATGATTTTGCACGGTTATAACACAAGTATATACCTTGGTTTGAGGATATAGGGAATGTTCTCTCCACAGAGTACTGTTTAGTCTAAGTTTAGTGAAGGATGACTAGAAATTATTAAGTGAAGAAAGTAACAAATTAAATGGGAGAAAATAAGGGAAATGTCTGTGTAGTTTCATATTGGAAGGTGTGATGTATTCAAGCATGCAGGAGAAGGTCAGTGCCACCAGGAGGTGGAAGTGAAGCTGGGGGGACACAGGGCACTAGAAATCTTTCCTGGGATTTGGAACTTCACTGTAACAGCAATAGAAAGACACTTAGGATTCTCAGCAGAAGTATTTTGTGGTCAGACTTACATTTTCCAAGGAGCATGACAGCTACTACTATGTAGAAAGTGTACTAGAAACTGGTGGTGTGTAAGTGGGGACCCTGAGGTCATCTAGAAAAGAGAAGGTGGTTGTAACAGAAAATGCCTCCTGCTCCTAGCCAGCATACTCCAATTTCTCAGTTGCATAGGTAATAGTTCCTCTTCCAGTTCTGGTTGCTTCTGTCCTCTAGAAATGGCTGGCCACTGTGATGCATAGCTAATCACTACAATGCACCTTGTATAAACCAATCCCCAATTGACAAGACATTTGCCTCTGTGCTTCCTGATAGCTTATCCCATATAAACTCTACACCACCAGAGATCAGGAACTGATAGTTTAGGAATGAGGCCAGTCAGTGCTCATCAATATAAATAAATCTGCCTCCAAATCCTGGGTATCGTTTCAGTGTTTCTGTATGCAGTATCATGATGAGTTTATTGTGATGGTAGCCAGAGAGATGAAGAGACTAATGGAATGAAGGGCTTCTAGAAGTTCACCTGAAAGCAAAGACTCCTGAGTAACCTCTAGATTTCTGACTGGAGATAAATGTTGACCCAATTGGACAGGGAACACTGGCTGGGGCCCATTTTGAGTGGGATACAGGGAGAGACATGATTGGCCCAGTTTTAGCTGTATCTAATCTAAGATGTTGGTGAAGTGACTGTGAGCGGAGATGTAAGAGTTCCTTCTATTAGACAGATGAATCTGGAGAGCAGCAGCAGACAGATTTGTGTTGAAGACAACAGGTTAGGTGTAATCTGAAGTTGGAGTTGATTGAAGCCAGAGGGAAAAAAGGAAATCACTGTATAAGACTCAGGAAGTTATTAAGTTATTAAGTAATTCCATAATTGTTAGTGGGGTAGAAGACAGGAAGCCAGAAAAAGAGGCCAAGGAGGTTTCTCTGGCAACAGAAGCCAGGGGCAGGGAATGGTGCAAAGAGACTGTGGCCAGAGTGTTGACACAATAATGAGACATCCACCAAGGGAAGAGTCATGGATCACAGGGAGGAGAACATGGAAATCTCTTGGAATTGTAGGGGTCCCAAGGTGGGGCCCACTGTCACACTTTTCCTCACATGGTCATACCTGTCCTCTCCCTCTTCCAGTTTACTCCTTCTGAACAGGAATTCAAGGTCCAGCCCATTTCTTCCTAGAGTCAGGGGATTAGGGAGAGAAGGGGGCTGCCAACAGCACACTAAGGTCCCTTTATAGAAGCATCGTCTGCATGTGCACAGCCCATGTCTTCACTCTACTATGACACAGTACGCCAGCAGGAGGGAATCTTCCAGAACTGGTCCTCTGTCCACCCCACAAGCTCACATGGACCCCCAAGTGCTCCATCCCTGATGTCATTAGAGTGTCAAATGCCTTCATTTGTACTCATAAACTGATTTTTTTCCCCTCAATAGTCTCATAGGATTTGTCACTGAAGATGGGGCCTCTCAACCAGGTGGGGGGGAGCTTCTTGGAGAGGAAGGTCTAGGACATTCTATCCTCAACAAAGCCATGGAACCTGGGAAAGGACCTAAATGTCACCATGAATAGCTGGTACTAGAAGTGATTACTCCATTGGTGTGAAGTCCCATGAGTCCAGGACCCATCATTTCTCCCTCTGTACCACTGCTCCTCCACCTGCTACCACAAATTTTAAATATATAACTTTTTATTTTTCAATAATAATTTAAAACTCACAAAAGGTTGAAGAATAGCACTGCTTCCATGTTCCCATAACTCAACTTCCCCAATGACAATATCTTCCATTGCCACAGAACATTGTCGAAACCAGAAAATCAATGATACTATTAACTGAGGTGAAAACCTTACTTGGACTATACTACTTTTTACATGCGCTTTCTCCTTTTTTTCCTCTTCCTCTTCCTTTTTCATCTTCTGTGTAAAATTCTGTAAGATTTAATGCAACTAAATTTTTTTTTAATTAAGATATTGGGCCAGCCAAATAGCTCAGCAGAATAAAGCATCTACAAGCAGGCACAGGGCCAGGGGTTCAATCCCCAGTCCTGCTGTGCCAGGGCATGCTCTGAGATGGCAATTGAGACTGGGTGTGGTGGCGCACACCTATAATCCCAGTGCTTGGGAGGCTGAAAACAGGAGGATCACTGCAAGTCTGACCTGTGTAGTGAGACCCCGTAGACCCTGTATTAAATACAAAAAATAAAATAAAATAAAATTAAGATATCATTCACCCTCTTAAGGTATGTAGTTCAGTGGTTTTTAATATACTCACAAAATAGTACAAACATCACCACTATCTAATGCTAGACTTTCTCTCTGTCCTAAAAAGAAGCTGCATACCCCTCCTTAGTCACTCTAGCTCCCCTTCCTGGCAACCAAGAATCTATTTCCTGTTGTTATAGATTTGCCTATTCTGGACATTTCCAAGAGCAAGCATGCACACAACAGTGCCTTTTGTGTCTTCCCACACACCTCCACTCTGTGCCCTCAGATTTCACTCCACCTCATACAATCAAAGGCATTTGACGCACCCCTTGCCCACCAGAGTCAATGTCTCTTCAACCTAATGGAATCGCTGTACAGCAGTCATGTTCAAAAATGGGCAGCTTCTCTTGCAACAGCCATCATCAAGTAGTCTTTCATGAACCCAGGTTGTGGTGACTAGTTGTAGGGGGGCAAAGCTCACAGTCTCCTGGGCATGTGGCAAGGCTTGGAGCATCTCTGCAAAGAAAGATGGCTGGTGATTCTTATTATGACTCCAAATGCAGAGAGAGCAGAGAGCCAGAAGACAGCTGAGAGCTCCTTTGCCAGACTTGTTCCAGCTACAGGTGGAGCAAATGAGGCCCAGAGACACTAAGTCACAATTTCCAATCTGTCCAAGACACAAAATTTACCATCGGTGCAGCAGAAACTCCACACGGCAGGACTATTTCCCCAATGATGGCACTGCTGAGAATGCTGAGCCCTGGTTCTCAGCTGGGTACAAAAAAGGGCAGCCTAGGGTGCTGGGAACACACTCCCCGGAGCTGGGGAGTATTCTGCCACCCAACTCTTGGAGCCCCTTTCCAGCTGTGCAGATTCACTTGGGTGATGTTGACAGGGCTCCACATATGCCCAGGGATGCTCAGGGAGTGCCCTGAGCTGAAGGCTTTCTTCTAACACTCCCTATAGTCTCTCCTCTACTCAGCAGACCAAGGGGATTGGAAAGCAGAGATCAGCACAATGAAGCCGTCACCATGCTCTATAAATACTCACTTTTCATAAAAAAAATTAAATGGAAGAAAGTAAAAAAAAAAATAGAATGACCCATAATTCTGCTATGTAATACAGACATTCAAATATTTGAATGGGGTGTCTTTCCTTCCAGACAATATTTGGTTAAGAGATTTCAAATATATGACAAAGGGGGAAAAAAAACATATAATTCATCTGTGTCTACTCCAGTTCCACAATTTTCTACTCAGAGACAATCTCATTCCATTTTCACCCAATCACCTCTAAATTATTTTTCAGCAAATCTCAGATGCATGCATTTCACGCAGCAATATTTCAGATTCATCTTCTCAGACTGCCCAAACACTATGGCCCAGCCAGATCACCTCAGAGGAGTTGCCAAGGGAAGCACTTCCTCTTCTCTCTCCCTGGTGCAAGGGGTGTTCCTTGCCCACAGTGCTCTATGCTTTCTCTGAGCAGGGTGTGGGTGCGCCCTGCCTTGTCTCTTCACAAGTTTCCCTCCCTGCAGGGAGAGATCCAGGCTTCATTAGCGTGGAACTCTGGCCCAAAGAAGCTGTGTTTTGGCTCATGTGGAAGTTTTCAATAGATGGAGGCATAATGCAATGAAGCACATAGCCAGTTTTCTACATTAGAAAGTGGGGTGGGAGGACAACTGCTCTCCTGGCCCTAAGTGCACCAAGCAGGGGCAGCACAGGTGACAGTGAGGGCTGGGACCTGTGCATCAACTCCCGCACATGGTGACCCTGTGGGCAGATGTTTCACTCCTGCCTTTTTTTTTTTTAATCTCATCTAGGATTTCAGACTCCCTTTCTCCTTCTCACTCCTGCCTTCTCTTCCTCCTACTCCTTTTTCTTCTTAGTTTTACTACCAACTAGTGTTTTATAAGACCTGGTCCATCACTGAGTATGAAGTAAAAAACAATGACATTTATCCCAAAACTTTTTCAATGAAAAAATTCCAAGACACAAAAAATAAAATTTGTAGGTTTCAGTTGGGAACAAGGAGCAAAAACATTTCCATAAAGGTGCATGTTTGTCCTGGCACAGAGACTTAGAGACAAGCAAGAAATCATGGATCAAGCAGTCCTGCTGTCTTGATCAATGGTATGAGGGTTCCCATCAGGCCCGACCTGCTTCCAGAGCAGGCTTGTCCGGGATGGGAGTCTACCACGGCTACCGGAGGCGTTGTTATCTAAGTGCAGCCTCTTTGCTTCCTTAGGTTTCAGCTTGTCCCATGAGATCATTTAAAATCACATTTGCTGCTTCACCATCTAATCACACATAAGCCGCTCCCCACACTCTCCCGCCCTGCTTCCATCCAAAGAGTGCACTTTCTGGAGCACCAGCAACCAGGGTGGAACTTGTGATGGGAAATGGGAATGGTACAGGGAAGGCCTGACTCCTTGTAGTCTCGTGCACAACAGCAGATGCGGAGAACCACTTTCACTGAGGAGGAAGAACCAGTGTAAGTCTTTGCAAACCTGGGGTCTCAGATTGCTTCCCCTATCAGAGCCAGCCCCTGGGCCTTTGGGCTGGTGAGCGGCCATCAGATGGAGTTTCTATGTTCCAGGAGCTCATGGTTCCCAGTGGAGGCATCCTGGAAGAGAGGACCTCTTATGTTGAAGACAAGCAAGACTGAACAGCAAAGGTTTGGCTGTGGGGCACAGGGGTCAGTCTGTGGCTGATGGCATAAAGATACATGCTTGGGGAACTGCAGGCAGAATTATAGACTTTTATCCCAAAGATGAAGCATATTTTGTAGGCTCTTAAAATTTGTGGCCTTCAAAAGACACCCCTAGTTCTTCCTGAAAACTACAGAGACTAATGTATTTATACAGAAGACTCCCATGGCTTCTCTTTCTTTTAAGAATAAGGGGGTGGGGGAGTTAAGCTAAACCCAAAAATCTATCAGTTCCTACATGCAACATCAATGTCAAGTTGATGCTTTACAAGGAGTCACATTGATGTAAGAAGATGTTTTGTTAGTAGGCACGATTTCAGAAATTTTCACTTAAGTTGATAAAAGAAGCCAAATATCCTGGAGATGCTAAAATATTTAAAGCTAGATAAAAATGGACCTAGAAAGCAGAGGATTGCAAGTTTGGGTAGATGAGTGTTGCCTTAAGCGTCAGGCAACAGGTGCTCTCAGTGGAGTCTAAGTGAGGGCCACGGCAGTAGCTTCAACTCCTGCCCCTCCAAAGAAAATGAGAGAACTTCTCAGAAGCAAACTCCTAGACCTCACTCCAGGGCTACTGAAACTGAATGTCTAGGGGGTGTCGGCAGACGTATTACTCAGTACTTTCCAGAAAATTCTTGTAGACAACAGTGGAGGAACCTCTGCTTTAGGATCCTGAGACAGGCAAATCCAGGTGGCCAAGGGAGTTTTCCAGCGTTTGGTGGAACATTCATACATATTCAGAGAGGTGACAATACATAGAGGTAAATCCATCTGCACTTTGTTTTTATCCCTAAATCTGCAATCCAGAAGAATGATTTATTCAGACATATATGGAGTTCAGGATCTGTTTGGGATTTTTCTCCATAGCTCTAGTGTACTTAATGTAAATTTGATCCTTGATCATAGATTTTGCTCTTTGAGGTTACCTGAGTCACTTGGTGCCAGAAAAGGAGACAAGTCTGCTGTGATTTAAAATATAGCTCGAGTCAGCTTTACCAGGCCTGCCGGGGGCAGGAGGTGGAAGGCACCACACACATATTTTGAGTTACAGAAGCCAAAGGTTGGGCTTTCTAGCCATACAGTGTGGGAGGAAGGTTGAAATGACACAGAAAAAATGAATTGCTTTTAGAGTGATGGAAAGATTTGTTTTGAAATGGCATAAAGTTGGTTTGAAATGTTAGGAAGATTTTTAGAGTGGTCTTAAAAAGGTAATTTCCTAGTTCCCTGTCCACTCACTTAGCAGCCCAATAATGGTGGTGATCATAATGACAAACAAGCATATAAATGGAAACAGCATTTCTTTGCCCCAACTGTATAAAAGAACATATATCTACCAGGATGATCCTGAAATAATAATCGTCAGAAGGAAATGGAGAAGACACCAGAGAATGGCTTCCAATAATAAATGCTGGCAGAGTTTTTCACAAATAAATATTACCAAAGAAATGCTGCTCCAGGAGGAGGAAACCAGTAATCTCTGAATTTGGGTGTGTGCAGTCATGTTGTCACTACAGTCTGAGCCCAGTCAGGTCAGGATGCTCTGAGGACCTTCAGCTTCAGCCCCAAGCTTCCCCATGTCCTTGCTTGGATTGACCCTACGCTCCCAGCTACAAAGTAATATCATGACCTTGTAGTCTATAACTCCCCAGCCCATGAGGGGAGCACTATCCTCTCCCTTCCTCTGCCCACTGTGGCCTTTCTCTCTCATTCTGCGCCCACGGTGATGCTCACCCTTCCTTCATACTCATTTCCTGCCCTGACTTTACCAGCCTAGCCAAGTCCTGCATAAACATGGGTTTCCCACAAAAGTAGTGCCCTCCCTCTCTGTTTCCAGGCTCTGCCTCCCCTCTGTAACACACGACCCTCACATTGGAAGGTTGCTTGTGCTTGTCTGTCTCCCCCTGCCGATCCCCACCCCACGGGGTGTGAGTTAGGAGGGATGGGAACTCAGTCTCTTTGCTTTTCCTACCTTCATCAGAGCTTATCAGCGCAGTGACTATGTACTTAAAAAAAAAAATTGGGGCTTATATCCTCGACCATATGGGAATAAGATTCAAATTTGACAGCACCTTCTCTCATCCTCTTCACTCATGCAAATGTGTTCTCCCTTTCCCACCAGCTTCAGTTTGGAGAGGCTTGAAACTTTGTCCTTAGAGAGGATGTCATCCTACTCTCTCCTGGTTGGTCGTTCTTATCCTCATTCACTTGGGCTTGCTTCTTTCTGGTTCTCCCAGGATAACTATAGCCACACTGTATGAACAAGTTTGTAAGAGCAGGAAAGGGGTCAGAGTGACCATGGCCGCATATAGAGCACAACGACAAAGAGTAAAGCTCTCTGGAAGGAGCCAGACCTTGGCTAGGGCCCTAACCCTGCAGCCATTAGTACTTTTGTTCCTTGGTTGTGGAGTGGGTGTAGTAATGCCTGTGTCACAAGACCTGTGAGGATTAAACAAAAGGATGCATGGGGGCGGGGAAAGAAAGAAAAAGGCTCAGCCACTACTGTTAGCTCTCATTTCTATTTAGTCTGAAGCCTTCATTTTAAAGATAAAGAAACTGAGACTTGGAGCTTCAGTTTCAGGACATCTACTCAAGGTCATCTAGCTGGATGCTGGCACGGGGAACAGGGCAACAGACCCCTCCTGCAACATGAGGCTTTTCCTCTGTGCAGTTCAGCCAGTAGCTGGGCTCTGAGGCTTTGTTCCCATTCTAGAGCTCAGGAAAAACACATCAGCAGGTGTGAGCCTGACAGAATCCCAGGAGAAAGAAGTGGAAGGAATATGTTGTTGTTGCTGCTGTACAGTGCTCACAGAACTGACCAGCAGCACAGGTCAGAGGATACTTCAGAGGAGGGGCAGTGAGAGGTGATTGAACAGCAGGCAGGCTTCAGATCCATGGAAGACAGAGAGCAGTGGTACTATGATCAGAGCTCAGTGGCATAGCAAGCAATCAAACACCTAAAAAGTGCTGACTGACCAGAGAGATCCTAAGAGTAGTCATGTCTGGGTAGGAGAAGGGTGGACTCTGGGAAGGGGTACAGAGGCATCTCTTTGTTACAGGAAATGTTCCATGTCTCTGTCTTGAGAATGGTATCACAAGTGTGCATATGCATTAGGAAAGCATCAAATTATAAACTTGATTTTAGTAAACTTTGTGCACTTCTAAGACCACACCCTAAGAATAACCGCTGTTAATATTTCCATTGTCTCCAAGCAGAAGGATGAGAATAATGCCTTAGATTCCCAGTAGGCTCTGACTTCACCAAGTCTGCCTGGAGGTTTGGATGCTGGATCTGTAGGAGGCAGATGGTGAGAGGGTCTACTTCCTGTGGCTTGAGGATCAGGTGACAGTGCACTGTGGTTGCATAGAAGAGGCTAGCAAGAATACATTTTTACTTGTCCATTTTCTCAACAAAGTAATGAAAACTGATTGTATGAAGGGCTGGCTGTGTACTTGGATGATCACAGGTAGGCATTCGAAGCATTGTGTGACTCCTGGCTGTGGCCTCACTATACATCAGGGGAGAAGACAGGGCTCAGAAAGTCCCAGGGAGGACACTGGGCTCACTCTGGCCTTACTCTGTATCCCTCCCCCTCTGCGTCCCTGTCCTGCCTTTATGGGAAGCAAGGATGTGGGTAAGAGAAAGGGAATCCTGGAAAATGCTTGTGTTGGTGCTGGGGCATAGTGAGGATGGGGAGCCAGGGATGACGTCTCCACGCTTTGTCTTCCAAGTGGGAGCCCTTTGGCAAGATCCATGATTCATCTGAATCTCAGAATCTTTGTGTGTTGTTGGGGACAGTGGCACTTCAGGGAGACTGTGTAACTTTATATAAAATGTTGGATAGCACTTCTAAGCCAACTAGTTAATAATTCTATTACTTTTTTTTAATTTTAAACATTTATTTATTTATTGATTGATTGATTGTGTGTGTGTGTGTGTGTGTGTGTGTGTGTGTGTGGCCAGCTCAGCCC
>NDGN011517667.1:5003-35710 GCA_002564285.1 Tympanoctomys barrerae | reverse complement strand
TGCTTGACCAATTTGCTCTCTGTGAAAGCCTGAGAGAATGTTTGCTCTCCATGTGACTCTCCTACCCATTGTTACTTTAACACTGTCATTTTTGCTTGGGGCTCAAGGTAGGAGGCATAGGAGACTTTGGTAGATTAAATTTATGGAATATTATTTGAATGATTCATTTTGCATTTCTTTAGCCTATTTGGAATTAATCTTGGAAATGTTTGGGTTGGAAGCCCTTCATTTCTAAAGACCAACCTTTGAACTATAGGCTAAACAGCAGCACATCAGAAATGATCCCTGCAAGATCAGCAATACTCTTCTGCCCCCACCCAAGTTGTTGGGCCCAGCACTGTCTTCAGATATTGCTACATGTCCCTGTGGAAGAGAAGCGCCTCTGCTTGAGGGCTGTGGGTATGACCTGTGTAGCAGCAGTGTTTCTATCGCATTGGTGTGAAAATTCAAAGAAGGAATACATGCAATTTTCTTGGGTAATTTTCTGGTGCATATAAATTCTTCAATAAAGTCAGTATTTCATATCATCATTTTTTTCTGAGATTGAGTTATTGCAGTTTATCCCCGTATATGAGAAAAATATTGTTCTTTTCACTATTTGAATGTAATGTAATGGAGAGTGTAATGTATTGACACTTTATTGATTTATTTATTTTGGGCCTGGGAATGGATAGAAATGTGAATCTACTTTCTTATCAGTATATATTATTTTCATATCTTTATTAATCTTATTGAAAAAGAAATAGCACTGTGACAGTTTCAAAACAGGTTAGTAGGACAGTTACAATAATAACAATACATTGTATATTGTTGTCTTTGTAGTAGTTGGTCATAGTAGAGGATGCTGACATGATATCCTCTCTAAATACTGTTATACAAATCTTTCTTCTCCTTAGACTAAGAGAAAGTAACTGTATATCTATCCTAACTGGTTTGTATGTACATATTTTTTTTCACTACAAAATGGTCCTTCATTTATATCCCCCTTTTTCGTTTACTTTTGTCAGAGATGGGCATATTTTCATATGCAGTTAACTAAAATACAACATTAAATATCACATGGTTTCCCTTATTACACGAGTCATGAATATAAATCATTTAAAGAACAAAATAAGTTAGAGATTGTGGGAAACAGGAAGGGAGGCTTTTGGAGCTGGCAAGAGAGAACTGAGGAGGGAGGGGAATTGGAGGTTGGCAGGGTAGAAATCATCAACTATGTAGATATAGCAGTTATCCAAAAGCATGCAATTATTATGTGTCATAAGCATACTTAAAAAAATGGAATATATAAACTCAACTGAAAGTGATCAAACTTGAAGCATGCAAGGTGTAACTAAGCAGTTGTCCTGGGATTATACCAAAGGGAGACTCTTACAGAGGAGGCCTGGACTTTCAGAAATGTAGATGGTGCTACAGGAGTTCTAGAGCATGGCTCATTTTCCCAGAAGGACAGAAGCAAAAATTAAGTGTTGTCCCAGAAACCTTGGATGTTGAGGTCACGTCAAGGTGTCACCACCTGTGCTCCCGTGGTGCTGATTCTCCACAGCTCTCTGGAAAAAGGCCGTCTCTCTCCAGCATAGGCTGGATGACCAGTGCTCTGTGGTGTGGACAGGACCTCTCAGGCGAGGAGTGATGGTGTCAGGGAGCCACGTGGCAGAGGACGAGGAGCATCGTTCTTGGGCCAGGCTTCCATCTCCTGCAGGACCATCTTTCTCTGAAATTCTGGGCAAGGACTGAAAGCTTGAGATCTTCTATTTGTTTGTTGCAAAAGAGCAAGAACCAAAGTGCCTTTACTTTTCCTATGGACAGTTTTATCCCTACGGACCCATGGGCCAGAAGCTTGGTTCCTGGTATGATGGTATTAAAGCTTTAGGAGTTGAAACTGAATGATGGTGATTCGGCTTTAGAGAGAAATTCCAGGTTTTCTCTCAGAAGTGGATCCTTGCCTTTGCTCTTGCAGGAAGTCCCAAGTCCCAGCAGCGAGCATGTTGGCGTCAGGGACTCAGGCACTGCCCTGAATCCCTTCACTAGGTTGAATATTGACTGTGCTTCTCTACTACCAGGCCATATAGCCAGGTCAAGGGAGAGATGGGAGAGGGCACACCCAAAATCCCAGTGCCTGGCTCTTAGGACAAACCAGCCTCCAGAATTATGAGCCAAGTACTCCCTTTACTCACAAAGTATCCGGCTGAGGTATTTTTCTTTTTTACCATGACACAGAACAGATTAAGACAATGGGAAGGGCTAACCTGCCTTCTTAGGAGAGCATGCAGTGAGATCCTTTGTAGGGTACCCGATAATCCTAGCGTCTTTATTGTCACCCAGTGGCTAAGGGGTATGAAGGTTGATGATCTATTCTCTGGTTTCACTGTGCTCTGGCTATGTGGCTGAAGCCACCTTGGTGTCCCCATGTGACTTCTGCTCTGTCCAGTGGGGGCACCCTTGGGAGCTCCCTTCTAGTGGTAGAATGGCAGCAACAGAAGTCCTCAGAACACTGACTCACAGCTATTTCTCTTTGTAATTCTTGTCATTGCGACTACTGTTGCTATCTGTGAGCCTCCTTGGCTTCCCCTCTACACTCCTTTGAAGGGAAGCTAATGTTCCCAGCAAATCCGAATTGCTTTCACTCTTTCAAGGCATTTCACACATGCAAATGGATTTTATTCTGGCTTCAATTTGGAGCAACTTAGTTTCCTAATGTGTAGATGTCTCACTTGAAACTAAAGAGCAAGAATCACGGAGCTGAAAGATGCAGAAAAATGGAGTGGCACCTTAGGGTCCCATCTCCATAGCATTTCATCCATGTGGTACGATGGCTTCCAGGTTTCATCCTGTTCCCTGTATCCTCGCTCGCTCACCAGGGGCGGGGACACCTGAGGGAGAGGGAGCCAGCAGAGCCAAGTATGGCCGCCCTTGGGAAGACGGATGGATTTCTTTTCACGCTAGTAAAGCTCAGGCTGTCTCCTTTCCTGGTGGAAGAAGTATCCTTGCCAGCTTCTGGGGGCTCAGAACAATGGGCGCGTGCCACAAAGGAGGAGTCACAGAGAGCCCCTGATGTGGAAAGCTCAGAGCCTCAGCCTTCCCAGAGGAGCTCAGCATGGAAGCCCCACGGGGCCCTGTGGGCAGCAGAGACAGCACCCAGCCGAGCCCAGCTGGGAGTTCTTAAAGCTATTCGCTGCATCTCCCTGCCTGCCGGGAGCTGGCAGGGTACAAGGGCTTTGAATAAACAAGACAGCTCTGAAGCAGCTTCTCTAAGAAGGGTGAGGCCCAGCGCCGCTCCTCAGAACCCCAAGTGCTGTGGTCAGATTTCTGTAGGAATTCTGGGAGTTGGCACCTAACAAGAGTTGTCTATTATTTGCTTGTTTGCTGAGGAAGAGGGTTCCCCTAAAGTTTGACAGAGAGAGAGAAAGAGAGAGAGAGAGAGAGAGAGAGAGAGAGAGAGAGAATTTCCTACTAAGTTTAGGCAACTTAATGTAATGGAAGTACATACATATACCCATAATGAAAAGCCTTCTGTTTTCTTTTTCTTTATAAAGAACTATGATTCATTAATTCGCAATACTGACCACTAAGTGTGATTTCACCGGACTTTTCCTAGAGCCGATGCACACACATGGAACGCAGGGTAAGGTCAAGGAGAGGGTGATGGGGGACACTGTGTCCTTCCACCACTGATGTGACCTTGCTGTGTCATCTGTAGCCCAGTGTCCTTGTGAGACAGGGACGGTGTCTGGGAACTGAGCTCCACAAGGTGGACTTGAAAGCCAAAGAAGGAAGGGCTGTGATCACTTCCAAGGACATCAGGCTGCTGTGCGGAGGTCACCACCGTGTCACAGAGAGCTCCCCGGACTTCCTCCTTGCTGTGCTCCCCGACCCCACGAGCTCTCCGAGGTGGTGCTCGGCACTACACGTGGCCATGTGCATGTCAAGAAACAAGTTTGTTTCTATAAAGTTTGTAGCTGGTTCAGTTCGGCTACGGATTCATTTTGCATGATGAGTGTCCCGCACAAGCAGACTGACTGGCACTGTGCTTGCTAACGGACTGGTCACAGGGCCCTTTCCTGTTTGTGCCTGACTTGATACCTTCACATTTACTTTTGTTACTTGGATGATATTTACAAACTGTTAACAGATGCAGTACACAGGTTTCTCCAGAATTATTCTTTTGCTCATGATGAGGAAAATTTGAAAAGAGAATTAAGGCCATTTGACCAAACAAATCCTCACACATCTGAACACATTTCAATGTAGCTCTTTGCACTTAGAGTACCACCAAGCCCCATAGCTGCGTGACTGGTCCCCTAAAGTGTTCCCTCAGGGAGTGTCCAGCTTTTCTTTCTGACCTTGCTTGTTTATCCCATTCTTGGAGAGAGCAGTCTATTTAACTCCAAAGCCTGTCTCATAGCTCATATCTCCACGTCCCCCCAGAGCCTCACAGGGGAGGCTTTTGAAAGGCGCCTGGGCCGTGGATCTGCAGTACTGGATCATGGGCCTGTGGTAAGGACTTAGTCACTGAGGGGCTTGTAGCTGGGTGTGATGTGGGGAGATGACACTGCGTGAGAGGAGGTAGGTTACTGTGCACGTATCCTGGAGGGTGTAACTCTGCCTCTTCTCCTTTGATCCTGTTCCTGCCTCCTGCTGGCCTTGCAGTTCTTTCTCCTCTGACATGTCCTCACACCAGGCCTCCCTGCATCGGAGCCAGCTGAATAAGGCCTGAAAGGACACATTTTTCTTCCTTTAACTTGTGGGTGCTGAGTGCTCTGTCCTAGCAATGAGAATGTACCTAACACAGCCTTGCTACTGCGGCCATATGTGCCCTTCGCTGGGAATATATCACAGAGTGCTGAGTCAGTTGACTTTTTTTCTGAAGTCACAGGGAGGCAAAGTTGTCATCTTTGTATTCTTAGCATGTACCTCGGCACATATAATGTGTCTTGAACGTGTCTCAGGTGGACTGATGACTGAACAAATGCTTGGGAACGCCAATTATCTGACCTTTCAATGTGGCACTTTGAATCCAAGGAGGTGCGGATAGTGGGCAGAATGCATATGCACGGGGCTTCCTGGAGGACTTTGTCAAGGGTGTGGGAAGTGGGACCGGAGTAGGTGGGGAGAAGGGCCAGACCACAGTGATGGCCATCACCCGTGAAAGAACAGCAGCAAGAAGGATGAAGGAGGACAAAGAATCCAGAAGGCCTGCCTTGCAGTGAGGGTCTCTGAGAAGTAGGTGTGCACAGGCAGAGGCCCACACGAAGGGAACGAGCCAGCACTATTTCACTGCCAGCATTGGTCACTGCCTGGGGTTGGCCTGAAGGAAGTGTGGCCTTGGTGTTCGCGGCAGTTGTAGCTAGGTGGCTGGTCAGGATCGTACTCTCTACAGCCAGTGCTCCTGGCAGATCTGACCAGAGACCCTCAGTGGCTCCAAAAGCAGCCCAGAGAGATCCTGTCTCAAAATAAAAAATGTAAAACAGCTTGGCATGTACCTTACTAGAAGGATGTTCCTGGGTTCTGTCTCTAGCACTAGGGAGAAAAATTAGACTTACATAGATCCATTTTTCTAGGTGTTTCATAAACTTATTCTAGCTGCTATTGTTTTATCCTTGACTGAATTCTACAGTCCTTGAATTGCTAGATACCTTACCCCGGCACATAGTCTCCAAGTAACTGACCTGGATTAGAGGAGAAGCCTTGAGGAATTAGTCCAGGATTGATTTGCTTCAGCCTTGCAAATATCCTCCCTTCGAGGGACTCAGTCTCCTCTTCAGAGCAATGGCTCTGGACCAAACATGGGTCATGGGCCTAGAACTTAGGGCTCTTTATTGGAGTGACCACAGCCAGGCCCTGCTCTGTCTTTCTTGAACTTTTATTCGTTGTGGGCTTCAACAGCACCCTTGGTGACTGCCTGTGTACTTTAGCCCAAGGTTGTCATATTCCATCAACTCTCCCCTTGGCTGCCTCCTTGACTTTGGCTACCTTTATGGTAGCTACACTCCTTAGGTTTCTTAGGGCTACACACTGTCGCTTGCCTCTTCCCTCAAGGCCTCTGCATCCTAGCAATGCTGAGGAGCTCAGCTCCGATCACTTCCCCCTCTCTTGCCCCAGGCTGATGAGGAGGACCACCACTGGACCTCCTAGTGACACCCTCAGCAGAGCGTGGTGGGTGGCGCGCTCCCTGGTCCCCTCCATGGAGTGCAGCTCTCTGCAGGCTCCTACCGCCTCACACACCACATTGAGTCGGCATGCCCCCTACCCAGGCTGCTTATTTTTTCTTGCACCATCTGCTAAGGCAATTCAGGCATTTCCATCTTGTTTAGTCTAGACCAATTTAGTAGTGTTTATCTTATCCCTGGGGTTCCTCACCAGGGAGCTAAAACCCAGGTCCTGAGAATGTGTACCCAGTTCAAACATTCTGACCTTGCTAAACTGAACTTTGAGCTCCAGGCACGTAATACGCTGCATGCCCGAGCTCTTTACTTTCAGCACCTGAAAGTCCATGTGCAGTGAGGACGGTGCTGAGTCACCACGAATGAAATGCCCACCCATGTGTCATTAGAGCGCCCATCTGCCCCTGGCTGGAACGTGCTGGCTCATTCTTGTAGCTTCTTCTTCATTTTTTTTTTTTTTTTCAGAACTGGGGATTGAACTCAGGACCTTGTGCTTGCTAGGCAAGGGCTTACTCTACTGAGCTATCTCCCCAGCCCTTCTTGTAGCTTCTTTACCACCTACTTCTCCTCCCATGCCAGACTGAGGGCATCTAGAGTGAAGTATGGTGCAATTTAAACCTAAATGAATCTGAGAGCAGGAAGAAAGCATGGGGCACCTGCCTCATGAATAGCAATCCATCTCTGTTGGGGTGGTATCTCTTACTAGGAAGTGCCAGGCCACTTCTGGGCCAAGATGGTTTAGAGAATACTAAATTTCTTGGGGTATCCACCTAAGGCACCCATTCTGTATGACGGCAACTACTGTTTTCTACCCAGGTCCAGAGTTCAGCTTAATAGCCCTGATTTCTGTGGGCACTAACTGCTTATGTATCTTTGACTCTAACAACATAAGCCTGAGCCTGTTTTTCCAGTGCAGGAAAGAAAAGCCTCTTTATGAAGCACAGAAGAGCTCCTGTGACTACATGTGACCTTTTTGCTGCTTTTAGTAGTCTTTACTAACTCTGTGCAGGACATTCTAACACAGTGTGGGCATAGGCTGAGTCACAAGCACTTTGTCCTCTTCTTTCCAGCCCCTGAAAGTCACTTGCAGCGAGGATGGTGCTAAGTCACCACAAACAAAATGCCCAGCCATGAGCTGAGCGGCCGCCTTGTGCCAGGGCCTGGGGGGGGGGGGCCCACGCATGTGACGCTAAGCCTAGCATGCGCTCAGCTTGCCAGCAGTGACCTGAGCCGCCACCAGTCTCTGTCTCACCACCGGCCTCCTTAGCCTATTTCCTGTTTGACTTGCTAGCTCAGGTTCCCTGAGAGGTGGGCGCGGAGCCAGGAGCAAGAGGTTGGTGAGCAGAAGAAACTATGAAGCCAACGTAAGGAGGTCAGCGGCCAGCTCCGGCGCGCGGGTGTCTGCAGTGTCCGCGGGGAGTCCTCCAGCCTGTGCTGCCCTGTCAGGGCATCTCACGCTCCAAAGACCAAACCTGGGGTCTGCGCTGTGCCCAGGCCCCGCCACTGAGCTGCTGTGCAGGGCCACGGCCCGGGCCGAGCCGTGGAGGAGGATCGCGTGCTCAGCCGGCAGAGGCCAGCGCTCCACTGCTTCTCCTCGAGCTGATGACCTGAGCGGCACATTTGTGTCCTTGCCTCATTGACTGTCTGAGATGGGCAGCTTGAGTTAGAGAAGAAGAAATTTAAAAAATAGGCAAAAAGGAGACAAGGTCAATCCTAATTTTAAAAATGAAAGCTCCAGCTTCAGGAAACAAGCTCTGTTTAATTCATTTCTCCCAGAGTGCAGGAGGCCTGAACAATTATCTTGCAAAAGGGCCGGCCCTGCGCTTTCTACACACAACGGCCTTTACACCTGTGCACAGACCAGCCTTTCACCTGTGCATTAGGCTTTCTCCTAGGGATGGATGATAATCTGTCTGTTCTCTGGGCAGACCGAGATTTCTACCACCAGAAGCACACGAGGCGCCCACGTTCCATACTGATTGCTTCTCATTTCTCTGAATGCCTGTCCTCCAATGCACCATTGAGTGTGCCCTGAAATCTTTACGGAATAAACACTCTCTGTGTCTTTTATTAAGCATCCTGAAAAGTTTTTTTCTGCAGTGGGAATCAGTGGGCATCCCAGCATTCTATGTTGAGGGTGGCTTACATTTCTCATCTCAGCTTCAGGAATCTCTCAGACCCTGTCCTATGACAACAAATCTATTTTCAATCTACTACTGACTCCTAAAACTTGATTTGCAGATTTCTCTTTGCAGAATGGTGTGAAGATGCAAATGTAAATGACTGGATGCTGAGTTAATGCCTTCCTTTCACAACAGAGCTCTGACCCATTGGTGGATCTCAAGATGGTGATCATCCTCTGTGTTCCTGAGCAAGGGCTGCCCCACGTGGCTTGACCCTTCTCAGAGCCCTTCACTGTGCAAGCAGATTTTGTTTATCCACTTCTGTAGATGTTAAAGCCAAGCTTAGCCACGGGATGTCTATGTGAAAGTGGTGGGAGTGCATCACACAACCTGCTACAAAAGAAAGAGCTTGTGTTCCTGCTCGGCTTTCAGATTATAATTAAATAACCAAGACAAATCAGAGGACAGAAACACTAAACAATGACCATGTGCTGATGAAATTAAATGGTTTTCAAAAGAGTTTTACCTTTAAACTTTGTAACAGTCCTAACAGGGAGTTGCTAGAACTAATTTTTTAAGTGAAGAAACTGAGAATAAAAAAATAAAGTAAACTTTCTGAATTCCGTTAGGATGCAATCAATAATGCATTAAGAATTAAATGGCATAATTTCCAGGGATACGTAGTACAACCGAGCTTATGAACTTGGTTCTTGCCTCCATCCTGCTCACAAACCAAGGTGGGTGTGGACCACATCCAGTTTCCCTATTAGCACTGCACCTAGCCATCGAGTTGCCAGACCTCATCCAACTGAGCTTGGGACCAGAACCCTGGAAAGACTCAGGTTTGCAGCCCGAGGTACCACTGCAGCTGCATGTTATTGTATTCCCTTGAAATCATAAAGCATTAGAACTTACAGAGGCCTCTGGGTCATGCCCCCCATGTGGAGTTGGCAAACTTTACCAAAGGTCCAGATAGTAAACATTTTAGGCTCTATTGGGCAGAAACTCTTTGTTACAAACTACTCCCCTGTGCTGTCAGCGCCCAGGCAGTCTTAGACAGTTAGTACGTGAGTGCACATGGCTGTGTTCCAGAAAACTGCATTTACACATCTAGGCAGTGGTGGAACGGCTGATGGGCCACAGCTTACTGACCAGTGCTTTAGAGTTTTTTAGAAATAGCATGTTTCAGTGCATTTAAGTAACTTGCCCATGGTCACATCGTAATTACTGCTGAGGCCATAGCTGAAAGCAAGTTTCTTTCCTGCTATTGCTTTAGAATTGCACTGCATGCATCTTTGCCTTGAGGGTCCCAGTTCCGTGACAGGAAAGCAAAGCAGTTGTGGGAAGAGAAAAGACAAGAAGTCTTCTTGAGTGTCGCAGTGAGCAGGTATTGGGAAAACGCTGGAAATGTGTAGAAATTTGGCAACGATGGGGTGGGTCTGTGAGAGCCCGGATGTAAGAGGGGACCATGGAAATACAGCGACTCTGAGGAGTCCAGGGGCACAGGGGCTGTAGAGGTGGGCTTGATGTGTAACACAGGTGTGTTACCAGGGGAAGAAGCTGAGTGACTTCTGACTAGGAGCAGAGTCAGGGTTTGCGCAGGGCTGAGCAGCCAGTAGCCAGATGACGTGGTGGGGTGACCGCTGTGGTCGCTCATAGACACGACTGATACCGTGATGGGCCAGGAACAGCAAAGGAAATTAAAAGTTGTCGAGCTGGGGGAAAGCTATGTTGCACAATTGTTTAAACAATCAAAGAAATCTTGTTTTCACTGCCCAGCAAACTGGAATTGGCAGCCGCCTCTCAGGGAGAGCCTGAAGTGAATCTATGGACCGGCTCAGTAGGCTCTGGTACAATTTGAACGGGAGAGAGATGTTCAGGTTGACCCAAAGCCAAAACCTAAGACAAGCTGGTGAGGGGCCAAAGAAGTAAACGAAGGAAATTTTAAAAAGCTGGAGAGCGAGCCTGGCAGAGAGAAGTGGAGGGAAGACCAGCTTTCTCTCGGCCAGTCTCCACGGCTGCTGCTCTCTCCAGCGCCAGTGGGAAACAGCTGCCCTCTCTGAGCCCTTCTCCTCCTGCTCTGATTCTACAGATCCTCTGGGATCCCGCAGCATGCTGGGAAGGCCTCCGCACCCAGGGCCCAGCTTCCTGTCCCACCTGTCCATAGGCCTATGGAATTCTGGATTCCAAAAGGGCAGCAGTGGGTCTGCTGCGCCTACCGCCTGAGCACTGAGAAGGTGCCATGCTGGTTGCTGGGGATCTTGAAGGGTGGGGATTGACAGGGTGAAAGCTGTAGCACCTTGGTGGTTTTTTCACTTCTGCTTTATTTTTGCTATGCCTGTCATATTTCTTACTCATTTTATTATTATTATTAATTATTATTATTGGCAGAACCAGGGATTGAGCTCAGGGCCTTGCGCTTGCCAGGAAAGCACTTACTCCACTGAGCTATCTCCCCAGCCCTCTCTAGCACCTTGGAAGCCGCTTACACTGAGGGTCAAATTGAAGCGTCTGAGCTGAGGTGAGCCTTGATGAGTTCATGATCATGCAAATCCTGGCTCAGACTCAGGGCAACCCAGGAGCAAGAAGGAGTGGAGGATGTAAAGGTGAGGGGAAGGGACCATCAGGTACCCCTTGTTCCAGTCACCAGCGCCGTGTACCAGCCTCCCTTTGAAGCACTTGAGAGGTCAAGTGACTTCCAAAACTTTGAGTGGTGGGTTATTAGCCCACTAGATCTAAGATTTCCTACCTGCCATTTTGGCTGTCTTTCTGCTTGCTAGAAGCTGGTGCCTGCTTCGGCATGAATGTATGACGGCTCTGACAAGGCGCTCGTTCTGGAGACATGTGGGGATTTGCATACGTCTTCATGCAAAGAGAAGGAATGGGCCGGGGGCAGCTCAGGGGTAGAGCATTTGCCGAGCGTGTGTTTGATCCTTGGTTCAGTCTCCCAGAGAGACAAACACAGAGAGACAGACACAGAGAAACACAGACAGAGACAGAGAGACAGTCAGAAAGACAGGGACAGAAAAAGAGTCAGAGAGATGAAAATCACACATTTTATTAATAGTTGCACTTTCAGCAATGTTTTACAGAACACTATTCTAAGTAACTTACTTTGGTTAGTTGGCAAAGCTATAGGCAGGTTGTAGATGAAGAGAGAAGGTAGAAATACACACAGTGTCTTTCTGGTTGTTTTTCCTGGGCAATTAGCTGTAGGTGGTGAAGTCATACTTTAGTTCAGGCTACTGTAACAGAATAGGACATATTGGATGCAAATGCAGCAAGCCCTTATTTCCCATAGTTGTAGGAACTGGGAAGTTTCATATTGAGTCTGTAGGAGATCTGTTGCCCTTGATCCTTGAGAATCCTCTTCCTAGAGTGCAGACAGCTCAATTGTGTGTGTGTGTGTGTGTGTGTGTGTGTATGTGTGTGTGTTTATATATTTTTAAAGAGGATATACAGCTACTTCTTCTTAGTTCATTGAGAATAAAAGATTTGTACTAATATTGTTTAGACAAGATATCATGTCTGCATATTGTCTTCTGAATAACTATTAGGAAGACAACAATAAGCAATGTATTAATTATTGTGAATGTCCTGCTAACTTGTTTTAAAACTGTTTCATCGATATCTTTTCTTTTTTCTTTAAAATGAACAAAAACTTAAAAATGGAAATTCAAAAGCAAAAAATAATAAGAATAAACAGAAAAAACCCTTTAAAAGATAAAGAGAATAAAAATAGGAAAAGCAAACAAAAAGAAACAACAATAGAAACAATACAGAATTTCACTAAACAAAGTGATATGCATTCAACAATGCTTGTTATATTTTATACTGTTATCTTCAAATTAATTGTTCAGATCACCAGATATAAGCATGCAAAATTGCTCCATAAAAATTATAAAAAATTAAAAGGAAGAGAAAATTAAGCATTAACTGCTCCTTTCAATAGACCAGCAAAATCAGCAGTACAATTATCCAAGCTAGTCTATGTGCATACATATATGTTTCTTTTCCCTTTCTCCTTTCTTTCTCTTTTCTTTCCCTCATCCCAGTTGTTCCTTACCTGTGGACACATTCTTTCCCTTTGTATAGTATCTAATGCAACTTTGGGTTTTTATGTACCCCTCCAGGCTCTGACACTAGGGAGACAATAGGATGTTTACACATGCAGTTCTGATTTATCTCCCTTATGAGTACGGCCTTGAGTTGCATCCATTTACTTATAAAAGCCAAATTTATCTTTCTCACAGCTGACTAATACTCCATTATCTAAACATAGCACATCTTTTTTATCCATTTCTCAGTTTGATGGGCCTTTGGGTTGTTTCTAAGACTTAGCTACGACAAGTTGTGCTGCTATAAATATGGCTGCATGTATTATCGCTGTGGTATGATGTTTTAAGTTCATTTGGAAAAATGCCCAGGAGGGGAATAGCTGGCTTAAATGGGACCTGCAATCCCACTTTTTGAAGAATCTCCATGCAGATTTCTGTAGTGGTTGTACCAGTCGGCACTCTCACCAATAGCGGAGAAGGGCTCCTTTCTCTTCACGGCCCCTCCTGCTCTTGTGCTGGTTGACTTTTGGATGACAGACAGCTTCTTTGTGCTGTGTCCTCACATGGCTAAAGAAAACTACTTCTCAGGTCACTTCTCCTCAGATACTAGTGTCATTCACATACTCTCCATACCCATGACCCTATAACCCCCAAAGTCCCCAGATCTTCCTACTAGTACACTCAAGACAGGATTACAACATAAGATTTGGAAGGGAAGAATCCTGGCCATAACAGTTAGGATCCACACCCATGCAGTCTAATTTTTTTCTTTTATTTGTTCTAAGTTTCGTTGGGCCTTGTGTTTACTTGTAGCTTGGCTGATTTTTTTAAAAAAATGAATTTAGAGGGTCTATAGAGTCTACAGGGTCTCACTACACAGGTTGAACTCATAGTGATCCTCCTGTTTTCAGCCTCCCAAATGCTCGGATTTTATGAGGGGCACCGTCATCCCCAGACTCAATCACCCTCTCAGTGCGCCCTAGGTTTGGGGCTGGCATGACACACTGGGGATCAAATCCTGGCAACTGTGCTCTGCCAAAGCAGGTGCCTTAGTCCACTGAGCTATCTGGCTGGCATTAGTTTGGCTGGTGTTTGAGGAGGGCAATGGCAGCACATTTGCAAATGTTGTATATGTTACCCTTTTGGGCATAGTGCTCCCTTGGGCCTTTTCAGATCCCCTGCCACTTTACACCTGCACTGCTTCTGCCCCTCACCCACACATACAGAGCTAGCGGCCTTTGGAAATTTATGTATGCACTGAAAGGAGACAGGGGCAGGCCCTGCGTCAGTGCCACACCCCACAGGGGCTCCTGACAATTCAACTAGACTTAATACAGACACTGGCTTGGGCAACTGTGACCAAACTACATGCATTGTGTTTCACTCTATGGGGAGAAGCATGAGGGCAAAAGCGTCCTCTTCTCATGGCATCCCTGATACCTTGTAGTCTCGGGTCCTGCAAATTGAGACACTGAATAAATTTTTGTTAAACAAGTGAGCATGTGAGAGAGTGGTCACCAGTAGTGTGATAAGTCATGTATTAGCTGATATACTGCGTCACCTCAAGAAGCTTAGAAGTTTTTCTAAAGGACTCAGCAGGGGGCCAGGGCCCTCACTTTGCAGAGTGTGAGGAGGGCATCCATCTCTTGCATCCAACCTCTTGCATCCTCATCCCATGCAAGGGGAGAGCATGGAGACGGTGTGAGTGCTACACCCACCCTAGACAGTGGTAGTCAGCTTACCATGCAAGGGAGGAAAGAGGCTTATTCTCTTCAACTTGTTCTTGCTGATTTTGCTGTCTTCTGCTGCCTGGAAATGCTGCCCCTCTGCCACACAGCCAGCTGATTATGGACTGAAACCTCCATAAACTGTGAGCTAATTAAGCTTTTGATTCCTTAATTTAGGTGTTGGGTATTTTGTCTCAGCAACCAGAGAAGGGGAAGACAAATCAGATCAGAGGTTCAAGATGCAATCAAAGCACAGGACAAGTATTGTCTACTCCCAGGGGAAGGGCCTAAGAGAGCTACTGAAATACAATAATTTTCATGCTGGGTATTTAAGAATGAATGTGTTTTGAGATGATAATTCTATTATGGGATCTCATTATGCTCTTTCTTATAAATGTCTATGTCTATATAAATGAGATCAGTAAATGAAAGGAAGCAAAAGTGAAAAACTGACTTGTATCTTCTCTATCATTAACACTTGAAGACCTGGTCTCCCTTAATCCTTAGAAGTTTTTAGTTGGGTTTCATTACAATTTTGTTTGTGATAACAGGGAAACTGAGGCTCAAAGAAACAAGGCTGTTACCCCAAAGTTGTGATGTCCAGTTGGCCAGCTTTCCCACTGCTTCTCCAAACAATCTGGTCCACACAGCTTGAAAGGGGCTTTCCTTAGCTCACTGTTCTAAGACTTCCATTCCATGGTTGGCTGACTCCAAGGCAGCAGTGTCATGGTGGGTGGGTGTGTTGGAGGAAGGCTGGTCACATCAGGGTAGCAACAGGGAACCAGAGCAGGGCAGGAGCCTGAGAGGAAGGGATCAACAGTCCCTAAGGTCACACTCCATGACCCACTCAGACACACTCAGAAGTGTGCTTCCCTACTCTTCCAGCATCCCTCGGCCAACCATGTGGACAAACACAGCTAGCGCTCACACCTGCTATTGCACAGCAGAGCTGACACACAAAGCTGGCTGGCTCAGCAGACCCAGAGGAGCAGGTGCTCCCACCGTACCACAGCACTGCACTTGTACTGGGAGCCAAAGGGGGACAGAAAGAAGGGGAAATAAAAATTTTAGTAAATCGTTTAAAAGATTTCCAATGCTGCATTCCTTGGAGATTTGTTCCGCTGAAGTTGCAAATGGGAGATCTTGTTTGGAATTCTTGCTATGAAGTCTAGAGTCCAGTGCCTTGGAAATCTTTCCCGAAGCCTTCTGTGTCATGGTTCTATGGGTTGATCACCTTCCTGTCCCCAGACACCACCAGGATCTCCATAGTGATGGCCCTTGCCAGGCTCACACGAAGTCTACGGTGCCCTGGGCACAGTGTACCCTTAAAGACCACAGGTTGGGAGGGAATGTGGGAATGCTGAGCATGGCAAGCCCCTTTGCCTCTCTGATAAGCAGTCACAGGATGGTAAGACCTTAATCTGCTTTGGCAGAGAGAAAGGCCTTGCCATAGGTGATGGCTTGGCATTTACCCCCGAGGAAAGCTGGGAAGAAATCCTCATGTTTTTCTGTCCTTCAGAATATAATGGCTGAGAAAACTGTGGGACATTTTTATTGTAGTTTTGTTTTGTTTTGTTCTTTGCATTCATGTAAATTCCCATATAATGGCTGTGCTTGTTACTTTTCCCTAATTGCTGCGACAAAACAACCAGCACTCAAAATTAAGGAACAAAAGGTTTATTTAGCTCACAGTTAGTGGAGGTTTGAGTCCATAGTTGGCTGACTCCAAGGCACATGGCAGAGGGCAGCCAATCATGGTGGCAGAAAACAGCAAAGAGGAAGGGAGCAGCAGCAGCTGTGGTAGCCAGCAAGCAAGCCTCTTTCCCCTCCTTGTACTTGTATGCAGATTATCTGCCCCAGGACGAGTTTGGCACTAATGCCCATAATCCAAGCACTGAATCACTGATTAATCACAAACTCTACAAGTCGCCCAATGACTGCATGAGGCTTTGGGGGACACCTAGACACAAACCATAGCAATGACTATGGTGGAAATTACTTGAAGAAGCCAGTGCTATCTAGTCAAGAGGTTAAGGACTCTTTAATTCAAGTCCCCATGATGCCCCCACCACCAGCACTCCTGTGTGGTCACCGCTGACACAGTTTTCCACTCATCTTTATGGAGGAATTGATGTTGTCAGCACACTTGTGAAGGTCAGCCCTCCCCTTGGTCCCACCGTTCTTCAGATGCCCCGAGAACAAAGGGAATGACCTCCAGGTGCTGTGTGCATGAGCTCGGAACTCCAGGACTTGGGGTGTTAGAAGACCTGGATAGAAAGGTTCATTCTTTCTGCTTCTGTCCTCTAATAGCCTTTACATGACAAGGGCAAAGTGAATCAAGAATTTTCCTGTTTATGATGGTGATTGGCTTAGTCTGATTCAGGAAATTTATTTCCATCTGATTTCTGTCCACACCAGATTCCTGTCTCCAAGGGAGACTGGCCACACACTGCTGGCTTTACCAGGGGAGACGAATGCCAGACATTTATTGTGGTCACTTTCGCACCAACGTCTTAAACAGAAGGACTGTGGCTTGGGCGTCACCCCATCTCAAGTCTGGTACAGGGATTTGCACTTAGTAGAGGCTCAAGAATCACTGAATAAATGAACAAAACATCTCCATATCACAGACTTATTATTTCACCATATGGAAAGGAAGCAAAATAAAATTTATTAACATGCACATTGACACATTATCATTTATGAGCATGTGGTGGTATTCGACGTTAACACCAGTAATAAGAAAGCAAAGCTGGGGTCCCTACTTGAGGATATTTTATATGTATGTCACCATGTTGGGAGGAAAAGTTGTGTCTACCAAAGCAGGACTCATTAGTGGTTATTTTTCACAAGAAGTCTCAAAGACAACCTCCAGTTCTCTCTCTAGCAACCATGAAACTTCAATCATGTGAGCATTTTTTCTCTGTGTTTATGATTTCTTTCCATTCTATCCTGTTGATAAGCCCATCCCTAAATCCAAATACACCTATAAATTGAGTTGCCCCATTCTTTTTTTGCATTAATTTTATTAAGAAAGAAGTAGCAGTGAGATAGTTTTAAAACAGGTTAGTGGAACAGTTACAATAATAATAAAAATATTCCATATTTTCTCTTCATAGTAGTTATTCATAGTACAAGATACAGACATAATATCTTGTCTAAACACTATTAGTTCAAAACTTTCTGTTCATTGAAATAAGAGAAAGGAGCTGTACATCTATACTATTTTGTATATATAAATGCATATTTTTTCACTACAAAATGGTCCTTCATTTATATCCCCCTTTTTGTTTACTTTGTCAGAGATGTGTATTCCATTGCTATTCATATATTGTAGGTGCGTGAGTTCAGCAAATTAATCCAATATAGTCCAGTAGTCCATAATTGTCGTGGGCTATCCACAGGACTGGCCATGTCAGAAGTTGTTGATTTGAGCCTTTTCCATGTTTTTCCAATTCTCACTTTTCTAGTTTAAGCCCTTCAAAAATTTTAGGGATGTCAAAAGTGTAATGAGAAAAGCAAATCAAAACAAATTGCACTTTCAGAATGAGGCATTTGTGGATATAAAGCCCAGATTTTATATTTGTTAGCTGGGTGAATTTCAAAAAGTTATTTTACTACAGTGAGATTATTTTTTATCATATGAAAATAATAACAATCATTCCCTAAAAAATGTAAGCTAAGCCCTTGTCACAACACTCAGCACACATGTTCAATATAATATTTAGCCCCTGGCTCTAGTTTTTAGTCTTTGCTAATTTTTTTTTGAGAGAGAGAGAGAGAGAGAGAGAGAGAGAGAGAGAGAGAGAGATCTTGCTGCATAGTCCAAGCTGTCCTCAAAATCTTTCTGCCTCCATCACTGGAGTGCTGGGTTTGCAGATATGTGCCACAATGCCCAGTTTACTTCTATAAGAGAAATTTTGACTAAGAGTTCATTCACTGATTGTGTAATATTGTTTCCATACATTCAATCTACCTACATTTGGTTAGAAACAAAGTTATCGCAATGCACACAGTGGCTCTAGCCACTGGGAGACTAAAGATGACAGTTTTCCACTGAACAAATGAAAACTAAGAGATTGCAGGAGCTTGACTTCATAGACCCTCATGGTCCTTTCCTGCCAAAGACTCATAGCAGAATTAGAGGAGATGAGTTAAAAGACAAATAAGCAGTGCACAGCGTTACTCCAAGTCTCTTTATCAAAGCATGTGTTGGACAAAAGACTGTCCAAAGCAGGCTTCCTGCCTGCAGGCAGTAGTGAAAGCACTTCCTTAGAGGAAGGGGATGGGCGAGTGCCAGGGGGCCACTCTTTAATCTCCAGCCAATATATGTATTATCTCACTGCTGCCCTGAAAATGAAATCCTCTGCTTTTAATCCTCTTCCTCTTGAGAATGCACCACATTGCATAAAGCTGGAGCATGGAGGGGCCACAACGATGGGAGGGGGTGTGGGCAACATCAGTAGGGAGCCTGCTAAACAGTTTTCGCTGCCAAAAGTTATCTCCGTGCATTTCCTAGGATGGGGCTGGGTTTTGTGTGCTCAGCAATGGGAGGAAACTGAGGTGATCTAGGGCAGGTCTCTGTGCAAGGGAATGCTTCTCTCAGTCACTGCACGAGGAAGCAGTGATGAGTGAGACCAGCAAACAGACCCACCCATTCAGGCTTGCACATCCTTTCCTATTCCATTTTTCTGTCCTCGACTGGAATGTCCTGTTCTGTAATCTCGGCCTCTTACACTCGCACAATTTAGGGTTTTGGCTACCAAAATATTGTACATTAAAGAGGAACCCCTTGGGCCCTGCCTGGAAATGAAGGCTGGCTTGTGAGTTGGAGTCAAAGCATAATTGCTGTCTGAGTAGAATGCAGACAGGACAGATCTAGGTAGAACAGGGCCAAGGCTGCTTTTGACACATATCAGTGAAAAATAACAGCACTGTGCAAAGTAACCAGGAGGTTTGGGGCCAGAACTAGAGTGAGATATCTTGTCTCCTTGTTGTATGGATTAAATTATGCAAATGTTGGGTTTTCATTGGTTAACATGCAAATAATGTGTTGAGGTCATCAAGGTGCTGTGAGGTTTCAATAAAATAAAGCAAGTATTTAAAGCAGAGCAGCTGCTTCTATATGGAATATCTCTCTTCCTTCTTTGGAACTCTGTCTCCAAGTATGTGGCTGGCGATGCAAGATTTTTTCCATTTCTTCACAAAAACAACAAATTAGAAGGAAAGGGTGTTGCCTCTGGCACCAGTCGTTTTACTTTGTGCATAAAAGTCCCCAGGATGCAGCCCCTGCAGAGTAAATCATCATCTAAATTTGAGAACAGCTTTACATGACAGGCGAGTGCAAGGTGGCTTTTAGAAATCTGGTGGCTGCAAGGTGGGAAATGGCCAGCCCCACGGCCCCTGCTTCTTGTCGCCTGTCACTGCCGCCTGCGGGTCCTGCACACCTGCAATTAGCAACTGGCTGGTGGCCTTTAAAAGTCTGTTGGCCCACTCTGCTTTTTGCCTGTCTCACACAGGAGACTTAAATGTGTCTTGACGCTAACAAACCTGGAATTATTCCATTTTATCAAGTTTGAGGCTGACAGGGAGGATGAGAAATCATGAAAATCCAAGCACCACATTACCCGTTATCTTGGGGACCAGCTTGAGGCATCTGACAGACCCACATGAGCATCCCGCAGGCTTCAGCTTTTGCCTCTCTGTGTGCATTTGCTTCTTGTTTCAACTTGCGACCCAGCTTGATTGTTGTATTAGCCATTACGAAAGTGCTTGTCTTCAGAGATGGCTTTGTCACTGTGCTTTTTCATTGACCTGTGCGGGACTCCAGCCGCTGACAGCAGATTGTGAACACATTCCCAGTGTGTCAGTGCACCATGCCCTCCTGAACACCAGCGGCATGGTGAAATGCAAAGCCATCCTACATCCTCATAAAATTACCCTTGTGAACAGTGATCCCTCCCTACACACATTCTGGTCTACCCTTAGCCTGACCACCTCCATCTCTCTATGAGCTGCCTTCCTACTGTGGATGTCGTTATAATGCTGAATGGCAGGTTAGAAAGGCCATCTTCAGAAACCATTCCTGCAATCTCTAAATATCCTCATTGTAGGGACCCCAGCTTTGCTTTCTTATTACTGGTGTTAATGTCAAATGCCACCACTTGCTCATAAATGATAATGTGTCAATGTGCATGTTAATAAATTTCGTTTTGCTTCCTCTCCTTTTGGTGAAATAGTAAGTCTTAAAATTGTTATGAGGATTCAAGAAGATATGCTCTTTCAATGGTAACAATGCTCAGATCAAAAAATTCACTCAGTCTTTGTTAAAATTAATTGATTTTGCACGTGAGAAAAATGAGGCCCAATGTGGACTATGTTTTTGTTCCTAAGGGAACAATAAAAACGAGCGAACACACTAGGCTAAGGGAAGTGTTTCTGCATAATTTCTCTGTAAACTATTCTGCAATGTCTATGAAACTTCACTCAATGAAAATTTCTCTGCTTTAATGAGCATCACAAAAGAGCCCTTTGCGCAGAAGATAAATTTCCTCCAGAGCTGGATCTGGGCATCAGGCCTCTCTGATTTAGGGAGGCCAAGAGTGAAGGTGGAGAAGGTGAGAAAAGTTGTTTTCTACATAGTGTGGCTGGTGTGGAAGTCACGGTGAGGCCTGATGGGCTTCGCATAGCTGCCTGCATGGGTCCCTGTGGGACAGACATGGAAGTGATGACACTGCAGCCTTCAGGAAGAGGAGCTGGGTTGTGGCAGAAGGAATCTGGCTGCCAAGGAGAAGACGCTGCGTGTCTGCTCAGGGGCTTGCAAACCTGCCTGTGGCACACATTGGTGGACATTATCTGGAACTTTGTGGTTGCTCCCAGCGTAGTTTCCCCCATCATACAAACCATCCACTTGGCTTATAACAGAAAGGATTTCACAAATGCAGATTTGATTGTAAGTCCAGCAACTCACAGATGACCGAAGCCTACCAACACCCAGATGACCGAATGACACTGCACTATCTGCTTGCCGTTTTTATTGCGGATCTCTCTCCCTCCATCTGCCTCTTGGTCTCTGAGACAGCTTCTTTAGAGCTCACTGGAATCCTCATTGTTTAGGACACTTGACCTCAAGGTCCAGTCAAGCTGCCATTATTTCAAGCTTTGGTGGTGTCCCAGGCCTCACAGTTCTGGTTTAGAGTATACTTTAATTGACAGGCTGCTCTGGTAGCACTTTTATTTCCCGTTGCCTGCCACACGCTTTAGCACACTTAATAAAACATTCTGTGACTTTTCATGATAAAAAGAGTCTTGGCCAGGTAACGGCAGTGGCCACCGAATCAAGTACACAGATGTTGTGATTTGAATATAGATTTCCCCCTCGGAAGCTTCTGTTTGGATGTAATCCCCAGCTGGAGGCACTGAGAGGATGGAAACTTCATCGAGCCATGAAGCTTTGAGCTGGGACCTCTGGGGGGTGATGAGAATCAGGAAGATCTTCGGGGAGCAGCTCCCCCAACTGAACACTGGTGACTTTATGAAAGGGAATGAGCTCCTGGTCTCACACCATGTGATGTTCTGCACCACTCAGGAGGCTGCCGGGGGAAAGGACACCTCCAGGTGTAGCCTGTAACCAGCACCCTCCAGAGACATACACCTACCCGAAGCTTAGGATCCCACCCAGTCGGAGTGTTCTTGTGACATTAAGCCATGAAGCGGAACTGATGTAGTAGAGGAAGACCCATGAGTTAGTTAATCTGTGTTTGATTGCAGCAGCAGAAGAAAGGCAGAGGAGATTCACCTTAGGCTCTCAGCCTTTGATGAAAACAGTGAACGGAACAGGAGAACAGATTGGGCACAACATCAGTGGTTACAGGCTTCAGAGACTGCTCGGCTCTCAGTTAGCATACTAAAGCTATCAATATTGTTGCTGTTTATTTGAAGAGTCAAGTGATGAAGAGCACTTCTCTATCATTAACCCGTATGGACAAGCTAGACATGAAAGAGTGTCCAAAGAGAGAGTCACAGGTTACCTTGGTATAAACTGAAGCACAATCTGCTAAGACTTAACACACTTTTTAGTGGACAACAGATGAGTAAAGTAGAGAAAGTTTTAACAAACAAATTTAGAGCTTGCCAAAATGGAGAATATTTGAAATCTGTGATTCTTCATATTATTCATCAATAGGTATTGTGTGAAAAATATTTAACCAGTTACATGTTTCTCAACTGATAATGTCAATACTAAGTTTCAGACCCCATTGTGCATGGATATATTCTACCATCAGGTCTGTGATGGTTTGTTATTTGATTTTTTTAAACAATAAAAGTTGAATATTCTGAATTTCCCTGCTGCCCAACAATTCAATGACCGAGACGTGAGATCTTTGTACATGGATTTGAACTCAGGGTCAAGATTAAAATTTTATGAAATATTTAATTCCACCCTCAACAACAAGGACATAGCATTAGATGATTTTTGAAATTAGGTCTTGAGGTAGCCTTGGTAATATTTGTGATGAAATCAACATAAAAGTTCAAGGTGAAACAGTGATGTCTAAATCTTATGCTGAAATGAGTTATTTCAGTGACAACTACTGTTTGAATGACAGGTTGACCTTTATAATGTCCCTTGCTGTAGGAAATTTTAAAAAGCCACAGCATTGTCATCCCTGCACAAATGTACATCAAATAGATTTACTAAACTCAAGCAACAGTGCCGGCAACATTTTTCTGGTCTCAATGCAAATATAAAGGAAATTTCTGTATTTCAAAACCTACTTAAGTGTACAATTGAGATGCTTCCTCTGAACCTTCAATTGAAAGTGATTAATGTGTAAAGCCATGACATTAAAAGAGAAATGTAGAAAAGAAACTAATAAAATTCTGTAAATGCTTTCTGAATTATGAATATGCTCAATCATATGTTCATGGGTTGATATCAATATTTAGCATTCCAAACTGTAAGAAGACATTTTTGAATGTGAAGTATGTAAAATTTTACTGTAAATTTCCATGAGCAAATGAATGTTTGCAATTGATTTGATGATTGGTAATGGACTTTGAATGTCAATTAAGTTTAATATTATCTCCTGGGCCAGGCAAATATTTCAGTGGATTAAAGCACCTGCAAGCAGGTGCAGGGGTCAGTGGTTCGATCCCCAGGCCTGCACTGCTGGCCCTGTCCCTGGGGTGCACTGAGACAGCACAGGAGACTGGGTGTGGTGGTGCGTGCCTGTAATCCCAGCTCTTGGGAGGCTGTAAATGTGCAGATGACTACAAGTCCAATCTAGTAACCCTGAACACCCTGTAGACCCTTCCCTAACATACAGGGAAAAAAATATATATATAGCCTCCTATTGCTGACCAAATTCTACCATTCTCAACAGATCTATATTAGAAGCACAAGCATTCAATTATTATTCTTAATTTGGCTTTTCTTTTGTTATATAAGTACTGGTAATATCCTCAGTTTTGCATCTTTGCCCACAAAGAATAAAATATATACTATCTGGTCCACGAAGTCTAAAATATAACTGTCTCTTATATAATTGAATACATGTTGCAGTTCTTGGTTATGATAATGTTATGGAAGTGTGCAGAAGAGGTTTTTCACTCTTATGAGTAAAATATCAAAATACTGAAGGATAAAGTATCATGACATGAGCAGCTTCATTTCAAATTATCATCAAGGGAAAAATAACTGTGACAAAAACACTACAGTTACTGAATCTATATGTGTGATGTATATCAATTCTACTTTTTAATTTTCTATGAATTGAAATTTTTCAGAATAAAAAATTCTGAAAATGGGCCTTTTCTGACCAACGCATCTAAAATTGCCATCAGGCACTTATGAGGCCACCTCCCTCTTGTACTTTATGCTACTTATTAAAACAAAACATTTCTAAAATTCCTTTTTTTAATCATTTTTCTCCGGAGATAAACACAAAGTCACAGATGTAGGGATATTGTCTCTCTTTCTTGCCTTATTCCCAATAGCTACAACACATTGATACATTATGGAAAGTAAACATTTGTTGAAGTAATGCAAAAAAAGAAATTGATTAAGGTAGGCAACACAGAAATAAAGACTTGGAAGATTTCCAGCCAGAGCAGGGATCTGCACCACTCTTCCAGATAAAATGGGGTTCTGTGAAGAGCCGGCTGTGTTCTGTCCAGTTCCCTTCTGCTCTAGGCTCTCTCTTCTGCCTTCACCTTCACTCCTCAAGCTGGTCTCAGTTTTCTCTGGGTCATAGAGGGTGAGTCTTAGACTAGCTGATGTTTGTGCTTACAGAGTCTCCCATTGGTTGGTCCTCCGTCCTTTCTGAGGCAACAGAAACTTTCTAGGCTCCAGCAGAACTAGTGCCCAGGCTAGTTCAGCTCTGTCTCCTTCCCACTTTGGGGAATGGAGTAGTGAGCGTGTCATGTCTCAGGTCCTGCTCTTAACTTTTTATTTCCTTTCCTTCAGTTCCTCCCAATCCTTCAAGATAAATATCATCCTCTCTGTCCTGTGGTGAGAAAATGGAAAGGTGAAAGTTGCATAACTTTCTGGAAATTGTCTCATGTTGTGACAGAAGCAGAACTAGGACCCGAGCTCCTTCAGGCACTGTTGCTGGGGACCATGCTTTCTACATCATCCATTCTAGCCTATAGATGTAGCAGCTCACAGGAATATCCTTTTCAAGACCATGTCAGTATTTCTAACTGCAATTCTCACTGGATTCAGTACCAAAACCAGCTTGGCAAATGTATGTGAAAAGCAGTCAATCCCAAGAGCCACTTTTAAGCACTTGGTGAATTAATATGACTCAAAGGTCTAAACCTAAAACAATGCACTTTCCTAAAATGGTATGATTTCTTTGTACTGGCACAGAAAATGAGTTCCTTAGCAGCTCCAGGTCATGGATGGATGCAGTGTATGCAGGGCTCACTATAAAGCCTTCCATCCTGCCAAATGAATAACCTTTTCCATTAATCGCTTACCTAGAGCCCCAGGTAATGATTATGGGTATTGTTTAGCACGGGATTGCAGTCCAGTCATTACAAAGACTGCAGAAACCCCTACTCACGATAATGTCTAGGTCTCTCTGTTCTTCAGACAGAGAAACTTGAGCCAATTCTATCTCCTGAAAAAAGCAAATTTGGGCAGATTATTGAGGCTATCCTTGTGAAATGCCTCAAGTATTGTGTAGCATATTACTGTGCGCTGTTACCGTTGTCGATTGGTTTTGATTCAAAGTCTTTACCATGGTCTGTGGAGCTTTACTTTCTGTGTCCTGTAGAACTCTTCCCTTGTTTTTGTAACCAGCAGCCACGCAGACCTGTGCTTCCTCTACACGCACTTGGAAGATCTTCGCACAGCTTTCTCAGAGGGCTTAGTCTAGATCCCACTTTTTCCTGCACTTTTCTGACCAGCTATATCGATCCACTCTTTCATTCCAGGGAGCCCTGCTCAAGCTCCTTCCCTCACTTTCATCTCATTTTTCTGTTTTATATTTTTGTTGTTATCATTTATTCCTATTTGCCTTCCCAGTGGATTTTACATGGAGTAGATATTCTGTTTTGTTCTATATTGTGCTTCCATATCTACTACAATGCCAGAAACGTAATAAGACATAAACAGTATATTGCTTTGCATTTAACTGATAATGATAAATTAATTAGTAACTGCACCCCTGACACTGTAACCTTGTATGGCAATATGTAGCATAGTAAAGGGATTTTTCTGTTCCTTCAAGCCATACATTGTTTTGATATGCATGAATATCATAGTGTCTTCAGTCTCCTAAATACCTTTGTAATTGGAGTCACGCATAGGTGCTCTACGTACCTGAATAATCCATGAAGTATAGAATGTTTGATTTGTGTTCTATCAGCCCTACAGGGTTGGAGGACTAGGTCCAGTTTTGCTTGCTTCTATTTGTGTTCAACTTTGTTTTCCTTTGCTTTTTTTACTTGCAAAACATCATTTTAAATTACAGCAGTGAATATCTTTCTCCATTTGGCACATACTCTGCCCGAACAAAGCTAAAATGTCCCTTTCTTTTCTCCTTCCTTGCTGACCCCTTGCTGCAGTGTTCTTACCAGGCCTTGAGTCTTTGTTTTGTCAAGAGCCTAATGAAGGCAATAGGTCCACTGGTAGGAGTGTGTTGGGAAAGAAGAGCAGAATCCACAAAGTGCTTAACATAGAACAAATGTCAACAAGCTGCTCGTGGCTGCCTCTTTTACCAAATGACCAGCACTGCCTTCGGGGTTCTATGTGCCACGCTCACCTGGCCGGCAAGCCTAGCACTGCTCTCCTAAGCAAATGTTCTAGCAGCTGAACAAAGAGAACTGTAACAAAACCCTTCCCGGCGTCATTTCCAAGCTTACTTGGCCGGATCGCCTTCATTAGCGGCTTCATCAGCCCTAGGGTCAATGTGCACATTTTCCCACCTGCTGGTGCCCCTCCCTGCAGGCTGAGAAGCCCTCATTTGTTTGATTCTGTTCTGGGTCCAGGTACTGCTTCGATACTGAGACTGCTCATAAGTGAATGTTTTGCTGCCCAGATTTAAGTTATCAAATAATAACGGGGATCCATGTCCTCAGGATGATTGTGGTGAATTATAGGAGGCACCTTTCTGCGATGATTGCTTTTGTACTTAATTATATGCTAATTATTAGTTCTGCTAGACAGTTACAGAAGGAAATGACAGTAATGGTGTGTGTGTGTGTGAGAGAGAGAGAGAGAGAAAGAGAGAGACAGACAGAGAGACAGAGAGAGAGAGAAAGAGGGAAAAGAGGGAAAGAACATGAGTATATCATGGTTGTATGTGTTAGTCTCACAGGACAATTTACCAAATTAAAAGATACAAAAACAAACTATATGAATGCCTTCAAGGGAAACAGTTGGCAAGGTTGCCTAGAACTGGAGAATATGGACTAAGTTTTCTGTTTTGCTTTTTCTCAGAAATAAGCACCTAGTTAGGCTTCCCTACCCAGTGTATGTGTGTGTGTGTATGTGTGTGTGTGAGAGAGAGAGAGAGAGAGAGACACACACACACACACACACAATGCAAGGAGGGAGCTCATCTCTAGCCGGTGGAGGCAGCATTGGCAACTTGCCACCTTGTTTGCATTGTCAATCACGTTTTTAAGGTGCTGAGTGGACCCACATTTTTTTTTTGCTGTAATCATGTATTGTGTGTTTCAAAATAACCAGGAGAGATGATTTCATGTGTTCCTAACCACAAATGAATGATAAATACTAAGAATGGTAGATATGTTAATTGCTCTGATTTGATAATTGCCCAGCGTGTTCAGGTACTGAAACATCACAGAGGACCTTACACCTATGTGCAACTGTTATGTGACAAGAATAAAATGGATATTGAAAGATACACTGGCTCACTGCATTCCAACAATTGAAGCTCAGACCCTGTGACAGGGCCTTGCTGCCTTTGCTGTCCTTTGCCCATTCTTGATGTTTGGGGCTTCTGAATTCACAGGTTCTGGCCCCATTTTGACCCGCTCATTACGTGTGAGTTGCGGTCTCATCTGCCCCTACCTAAGCCATTAACTCTGCAACAAACTCAGTGCTCTCGTCATCCCTCAGCAAGGGGACATTTCTCTGGTCCTCTTCCACTGATCTCTACAGTCCTACCTGGTGGGTGCTGCTGGGCCATCCTCTATGGCAAGAGCCTGAGTTTCTGGGGACCATGAGCCATGCTGCTTCACTTTGAATGAGATTCACAGCACGCATGCAGGCCCTGAACAGGTGCTCAATGCAAAGCAACTTGATGCAGTCCAGGCTTGGCCTGTGGGGCTGGCAGATAGAGAAGAGGCGCCATTCTGTGGCTCATCTACTCCACCCCATCCTATACTCCCACTCTTATCGCATTGGAAAATAGAAGTGCCAACACCTTGGAGGACTTTGCCACTGCTCTGCCTGCACGCCCCACTGGGGCAGGTGCCCACATAGCTGCACACCCCACTCTCACGCTTACATGATATGACCACACCAATGACCTCATTGTCATTTCCTCCGGGGTATTTTTTACATTCCAGGCCTCTTGCTCTTATTAACTACCATTGCTTGGAATCTTCTTTCCCAACTCTTCTTATTGAATAAGTCACTTAAATTTCTTCTCAGAAGCATCTATTATAAGTGGGGGCCCAGAATTCCACCCTAAAGTGAAAACATACCTTGGAAGATCTACTCAAGAAGCACAGAACTGTAGTGGGAGCAGGGAGCAAGAAAAAGGACAGGACACCAAGGGAGACCAACCGGTGCCCAGGGCACCTCTCAGAGGCAAACTCTCAACTGCAAAGTATGCCTCTGGATAAGGACAAACAGGAGAACCAGACTTATGCAGCCACCACCATGCAGTCACTTGTCAAGTGTTGAGCACACTCCACACCATTTCCTGCTTCCTGTGTGTATTGGTTAGCATTGACTGGAGGAAAATTAGCAATACATTGCACTCTGTGTGTAAGTGAATAATTGCACAAGCAGATTTGTTGGGGAGGTCACAGGATCAGAGCTGGGAGCCTCCACTGTGGTTATCGGTGAAGTGGACAAACAGAGCATCCACGAGTTCCTCAGCCCCCCAAACCTGGAAGCCTGACAGCAAGAAGGATCTAAGGTGTAGTGCCTGTTTGAGGCTGAGGACCTGGAAACTCCTGGAGAGTTGCTGATGTGGGTCTGTGTTGAAAGGCTGAAGAAGGCAGAGCCCACAAGTGATGACAGCAGCAGAAGAAGCACTTGATCAGACCACTTCAAGCTTAGAACGGCGGGCTGCTTCCTCTTCTTCCCTTGTTCATCCTTTCTGGTTTTCGAGCCCATTGGACATTGGTTTCTGGAGCCAGGCTGGGTCTCGCTCCCTCAGTTTTCTGGCCCTCATGCTAATCATCAATGGGAACAACCTCATAAGCACCCCCAGAGTGCGCTTTCCTAACCTGCTAGGCCCCACCTCATCCAGTCCAGTTGGTGGTCAGATCTGAGGCCATGCTGTACACGAAGGTGGTTTGAGAATGATTCTCAAGGAAAACCAGAGGTGTGGGTGTTAGAAGCAAGACAGGTAAGTTAGCTGGAGCACGAACTGAATGGATGAACTGGTTAGAAGATAGAAACGAAGTTCTGGGAACCTGGAACACCAATACCACATGCCACAGACTTCCGTGTTCTTCCCTTGGCACTGGATAGCTGACGGACAAGGAGATCAAGGTGGGAAGCAGCAGCTGAGAAGCCACAGAACTGCAGAGGTTCCCGTTAGGACCCCAGCTCTACTCAAAAGAGGCTAAGGAAGAGACAACCTCTCTGACCTCCGTTAAGGCATGACCCTTTCAGCTATCTCTTTGCCTTAACTTCCACCACAGTATAGAAATATGAGCAAGTGGCTTCCTCTTCCTCTTTAGAGAGAGAGAGAGAGAGAGAGAGAGAGAGAGAGAAAGAGATAGACAGACAGACAGACAGACAGACAGAGACACAGAGACAGACACAGAGTCAGAGACAGATGAATCTTCACTCTTCCCTTACTAATCTTGTGACAAACTAGTTCTTATTTTCTGTCCTTTCTCATCTCCTACTCCTGTTATTTTCTTCACTCTTTCATCTCCCCTCCTTTACCAACGTCCTAAAGTAAATCCGTGCCAAAGCCATGGAACTTCTACCGCGATTCAGGTCAGGCCCCTCGTCATAAATTCTGGGACAGCATTCTCTTCTGGGCTCCACTGGAAGTGGCTGGTACTTTCTGCTTCCACTGCTCCCTTAAAGCTTTGTTGGGACTTATTTTCCAGATGCCTCATTCTCTTCCTTTATCCCGGCCATCATTCATCACTGTGTCATGGAAAATTTACAAGGATGAATAAGCCCGCAGAGCACCAAAACAAGGAGGAGGATGGCCAGGAAATGTTCTGGACTGACTAAAAATTATCTACCCATCTGGACATTTGCACATACTTTCCTGCAGTGCCCCAGCTGGCCCATGATGATCCAGACCAGAAGTCCAGCATGGGGCCGATTTCCACTGGCGGGTATAGAGTTCGAGGGCATCTTCAGATCAAGGGGTGGGCCCCTGTTTTCACCATCACTGACACTCAGATGTAAAGAGGGTTGGTATCGCCTCCAGTTAAGTTATCTGTACCCTAGAAGCCCATTTTTGTCTTGACAGTTCCTGCACTGCACCAGCAGGTCAGGGAGTCAATTAATTGGCACCTAGGTTTAGCAACTGTGTGTGAGATGGGGACACTGTAATGAATGCTTTTCTGAGTGAGCAAGAATCTGCAGATGTTGCTGTCTCTTCCCATTTTGTTTTCTCCATGAAATGAAATTAAAGGTTGTATGTTGGTTCTATGTTTGTCCTTTGATCACACAAAGGCCATATTATGTTCATCAGAAAAAAGGTGAACAGGGCATATGTCTCCTGAGAAAGACCTCGACAGAGGCAAGGAGAGACTTTAAAGAATTGGCTTGCATCACTGTGGAAACTTTATAAGTCAACAGTGCAGCAGGCAGGCCAGACAGGCCAGCTGCTGGAGACCCCGAGGGGAGAGGCGGCTGGGTCCCAGTGGGATTTGTCAGAGAATTTCCACTTGATGAGTCTTTCTTTCTTTCTTTCTTTCTTTCTTTCTTTCTTTCTTTCTTTCTTTCTTTCT
>NDGN011517658.1:12970-24115 GCA_002564285.1 Tympanoctomys barrerae | reverse complement strand
GAACTCAGGACCTTGCACTTGCCAGGCAAGCACTTATTCTACTGAGCTATCTCCCCAGCCCTGCTACCTCATTTTAAAACTTAAAGTTGCCCCAAAAAGAACCTGCCCCCTGAGCCGCAGCTCCCTGTTCCACCCTCCTCCCCAGCATCGTTAAGAATCTCTGTTGTCTCTGCAGGGTCTTCCTTCTCTGAATGGGCCATGCTGTGTAGGGTCACTCGGTCTTCATCCCTTGGTTCGGGGTTGTAAGGCTCATCTGTGTTGCAGCGTGGGTCAGTGCTGGGCCCCTTTTCATGGCTGTATGGTGTTCCACTGTGTGCCTGTGGTGTGACTTGGTGCCCACTCTTTGGGGGGTGGAGCTAAGGCTTTGCCTCCTCTGGTTGCCTGAAGATTCTCCTGTGAGAGTGTGCAGATCTCCCGGCACTGAGGCCTCGGGGCACACTGCCCCTCCCCCATCCGGCGGGCTTCCTGTGTTGGTGGGGGCTGTGGGGGTGGGCTGTAGATGTCACGTGGTCACAGCTCGGTGCAAACTTGCCGATGCCAGCCTGTGTCCTTTCACCCCTGAACAGGGCTGCCGTCCCTAGGACACAGCAGTTAGACGGAGGCCCTGGCCAGTCCTTGTGGGTCAGCAGCCTCAGATTTCGTGTCCGCCTCACCGTGTTCCAGGTGAGCGCACGGCCCAAGGGCTGAGCTCCAGGGCGCTGAGAGCTGCTCCTGTAATGTTCCTGAGCTTTTCCTGTGCCCTTGGCTAAACTCCCTCAGCAGCACCACGGCGCCCCAGAGCCATTGCTCTTTGTGTCGCTATTCATATTTTTTGAGATGGACCTCAGTTTTGCCCAGGCAGGCCTCCAGCTCTCGAGCCTTCCTGCCTCAGCCCCCAGCAGCTGGGACCGCAGTGTGGCCAGCATGCCTGGTACAGTTCCCACCGCACAGGTGAGGAGACCGCAGCCCCGAGCAGTCCCCATCGGCCTTGGGTGTTAGAGCTGGAGTAGAGCCAGGTGGTTTGACCCCAGAAACTCTGCAGGGGAGTGAAGTGGTGGGATGTGGGAATCCGGGGCTGGCAGCCCGGAGGCCTCGGCACTGACCTGTAGGCTTCTGCAGCCGGCTGCTGGCCCCGGAAGCTTCCGTCCTCCTAGCCTTGAGCCCAGCGGGGCCAGCTGCTGGCCGAGGCAGCCAGAGGGATGGCCCCTGTCCTGGATCCCGGCAGCCCTGCCTCCTCGCCTCCTGGGGCCATGGTCACACGGCCATCACGTGTCCCTTCTGGTGTCCAGTGACCCTCCTGAGGGACAGGACGGGAGAGACAGTCACAGGGTGTAATTTGCACAGCAGGAGCTGTGGGCAGTAGAGCCTCGGGAGGGCCTGCTGGGGGCAGATGTAGCTGCTTGCCGCCCGCCCCATGCTGTAGCTCTGAGCCGGGGTCCCTACCCCCACCCCTGAAATAACAGCAAGGCAGCTGGGCCCCACAGGTGGGCAGGCTGTCCCCCATTCCGCACAGTCCCTGCCCTTCGGCCTGGTGGCCCCCTCGCCAGCCAGCCCACCCGATCCAGCAGCTCCTACCACCGGTGCTTCCAGGGCTGGTGAGACCTGAGTCCCTGGCCACATCCACACTGAGGCAGCTGAGTCAGAGGCGCAGACTCCGCGGTGGGACGCGCAGCCTCAGTTCTCGGCTCAGCCCCTGTGCTTTTTTGTTTTTCAGACAGGGTCTTTCTAGGCACTCCACACTGGCCTCCAACTCACTGTGTAGCCAGGCTGCCCTCGAATTCCAGGTGATCCTCCTGCCTCAGCCTCCCAAATGCTGGGATTACAGGCCTGAGCCACCATGCCTATCCCATCTGGTGGCTTTTAATGGGAGAGGCTTAGATGGCACCCAGAGAAAAAGGAGAGAGCTGCCAGCTTCAGGTGGGGTCCGAGGGGTATGACAGGTAAAAAGGGTCCTGGGGTGTACAGGAGCTCTCTCCACTTCTGTGGAGGAGGGACAAGGGGAAAAGCAGGAGGTGCCTTAGCAGACTGTCCTGGGCTCGAGACCTGGGTGATGTGATGAGAGATTCAGAAAGGCGTTGTGTGGGGAGACTAGCTAGGCCTGCAGACATCGCAAGCCCAGGGTCTCGCTGCTGGGTCGAGGCAGAGCGGGGCTGCAGTGCCCGCTCCGCATCCACACCCTTGGCCTCCGTGGCCACCTTGGGCCTTGACTACGGCCTCTGCCCAGAAGACCTGCGGCCAGGAGACTGATGGGTGTGGCTCAGCCCGGGTAGCAAGGCCTTGGAGCTTGTAACCCAGGCTCCCTGCAACACCTGGAGCCCATCGCGTCGCCTCCCCTCAGCTCAAGGTCCCTGTGGGCAGTGCTGTCCAGCTCGGGCTGTGCCTTAGGAGAGTGGAGCTTGTGGGGAAGGGAGTGGCTGGAGGGCATAAAACCTGGTCAGAACTCGCTCCGCCTTGCGTCCCCACATGCACAGGGGATGAGCAGGATGCAGAGCTTCCAGGAGCCCGCCCAAGTGCCCGTGTGCCCGGCCAGTGTGTGGCACCTTCCCCACCTCGCGGATGCCCCTGCCGGCCTGCTGGCGGGCGCAGCAGGCCCCAGGGATCCGGTGTCTCTGAGGCGGTGGGCCGAGACGGGCAGGCCTCCCGGCTGCACACTTGAGAACTTGCTGGCAAAAGTGTTTGCTTAATTAATTGACTTTGCGAGAGGGAGCCGTCCCCATGTAAATCTAGCAGCAGGCGCTGGCGCTCGCCGCCGGGATGCAGTGGATGCGAGACTAGACTTTAAATAAGGGTGCGATGATTGTGGAATAATTGAAGACTGTCAGGGAGACAGCAGCCCTGGGCGCCCCGGCCCATGCCCTCCTGTCCCCTGCGGGCCTCTGGACCCTTCCCTGGTGGGGCTTGCAGGTCTGTGCATGGGGGAAGGCCCCTGGGTGGCCCTTCAGAGGGGAAACTGAGGGCCAGAAAAGTGAAGAGGCTGAGGAGGGCGGGGAGTCCTCCTTTGGGGTGAGCCGGGACCTCCCCAGGTGCAGAGCCCTGGGGCAGGGCTGCCCTGTGTAGCTTTGTGAGCTGAGACCCCAGCCCCTGCCGGGCGGTGTTTGGGCCTGGAAGCCTGCGCCATAGGTCAGCAGCTCTCTTCTGGCATGCGTGGCTCTATGACCTGGTGGTACTCGTCCTTATTTTGGTGGTTCTAAGCAGGAGCCGCTGACCGCTCAGTCTAGGGAATTGGTTGAGAGAATCCAGCTGCCCCTTCAGAAGGGAAAACAGCTGAGGGAGTGGAAGGAGCAAACAGGCCAGGTGTGGGAATGTCCCTTGGTGACAGGTAGGCCAGTGACAGGACAGCAGCTACTACGAGGCTCTCTGCCAGCCCCTCCCCACGCTGGGCCTGTGGCACTGACCTGGCCCCCATGGGGACAGGCTGAGCGCATGCACCTTTGCAGGTGGGGAAGCAGAGGCACGGTAAGCCATGCAGCTTCCACGTGACATGGCGGAGCCAGGCTCAGAGCCAGGCTGTCCATCCCTGAGTGCCTAGGCCCCTGCGCTGCTACCTGTGTGGTCCGTTTGTCCCAACCAGCCGTCACTGTCTCCGCAGTCCCTTTCCTATTTTGGGCTTTGCTCCTGCCATATGGCAGCTGTGGTGGTGCTGCCTGTCCCCCCACACCGCTCTGTCACACGGCTGCTCTGGGTCTGTGGCCATGCCGAGGCCCCGGCTGGCGGGACTGTCCCTGGCCCCTGGCTTCAGGGTAGGAGCCCTGCTGGCACCGTCATCAGGCAGGGCAGAGCAGCATCCGCAGCTCCCAGAAATGGGGCAGCCAGCTCCCCAGAGCTCCAGACACGCCTGCCTATGGCCTGAGGTTGCCATCAGTCCCTGCTTTTTCCCAGACTGCATCATGGGCCACAGAGGAAAGTGGCTTGCCTGGATCAGCCAGCAGGCTGGGCAGGCCACGGGCCCATGCGCTGTCCACCCTGCCCGTACGCTGTCCAGCCTGCCCACCTTGTGCCCTAACCACCTGGATTGCATCCTTTCCAGCAGAAAGGGCGGGAGCCGGGCAGGGCCCCTCCTCGGCCGCTGTTCCCAGGAGGGCGTCCTTCGTCCCTCAGCTGCGTGCTGCCACCGTGACGAGGACAGCTGGAGCAGAGCTAATGAGCCTGCTCGCGCCATTAGTGCTCTAGAGCCGTCCCCGATTACAGCTCTGCCTGGTGCCGGGTGGCAGTGGCGCTGAGGTGGGCGCCGTGCATCGCCACATCCCTGATTGTTCCTGTAACTGGGCCACTGCACTCCAGGCCCGGAGCCCCTCTTGGGGGATGGCAGGCTCGTGGGATATGTTCCCAGTTCCAGGTGCCAGGAGCGACTGCCTCTCCCCAGGCCTCCTAGGGAGGTGTTGGCCAGGGTCATGTGGGGGACACACAGCAGCTCAGCGAGAAGCACCCACACCCCAAATTGCTGTCCTCTGCTCCCCGTCTCTCATGCACACGTGAACTGTGCTCCCCCCCACGGGCTGTTCTCCCCCTCTCGCACTCACTTGTGCCTTGCTCTCATGCACACTCCCTGGGGAGCCCACGTAGCCTCCTGGCTGAGCCCCCAGGCCCCCTGGCAAGGACACCCATAGGAGCTCAGGACAGTGGCCTCCGTCGTGCAATCTCAGGATCTTTCACTCAAAGGGCCTGGCCTCCATGTGCCCCGTCTGTGTCTCCTGAGGCCTCCTGGCACTGGTGGTACAGGGCTCCCTGCTCTTTGCCAGGAGCCCCTTGCCCACCAGCGGCCTCCTCTCCTGCCAGGACCACTGTGTCCCACCACTTTGCCTTTGTTCTTCGCTTGCTGTCAGCTCCTCCCTAAAGGCTTTTCGTCCAGCTCCTGCAGTGCCTTGGGGGGACTCTGGTGGGCCTCAGTTGCCTGTGCTCACCCTGCCATCCTGCTGGTGCTGTGAGCTTGGTCTGTGTTCATGAGCATGAGTTTCAGTGGAGGTTGAACTAGAATCATTCTCGATGGCCCACTTAGTGGCAGCTTTGCACCTAGCCCTGTGCCTGTGGGGGCCTGGGAACCTCGGTCTCCATTCATTTTCTCTTGGATACGGGCATGGGGTTTGCCCAGTGGTTAGAGACCCAGGTGTCCCCTCAGGTGGTGCCTGAGCCACTCTGGCACTGTGTCAGGTGCAGAGAGGCCTGGCAGACCGGCTGCCTGTTCACTCAGAAAGAGGCAGCCCAGGCCACACTCCACGGAGCTGGGGAGGGCATGGTGCCCCAGGAGAGTGGCTGCAACCACAGGACCCAAGCTGCCACTGCTCACAGGCGACCCCTCCAGGTGGCACACAGCCACTATCACCTGGACAGAGAACCGCCTCTACAGAGCTGGGATGGGGAAACGGGGGACTCACCTGTGCTGTGGCAGGGCCGAGGACCCTGTCCTGGTACCATGAGCTGCTGTAGCAGACCCTTACAGTGATTCAGTGCAAACCAGGCCAGTGGGACAGGACCCGGGTAGGTGTCTCAGGAGATTGTTCTGCTGTTTGCATTTCTTTTGGGAAAATGAGGCACAAAGGCTTGGGGACTTGCCCAGGGCACACTCTGGGCTGGCAGAGCCAGGCCCTCGGGCCCAGGATGGGGTCACCCCAGGCTTGATGGAACTCCAGAACAGAAGTGGGGAGCGGGGTGGGGGCTGGGCCGTGCCCTCATCGAGGGACCTCGGGTGACCTTGGACCCTGTCCTCTGTACCCAGGAGAGAACTGACCCAGTGCAGCCTTCCTCCCCAGGGCCCTCTTCACTGTCTTGATTATTTTTCACTTTTCAGGGCTAGGGTGGAACCCAGGGCCTTGTGTGTACTAATAGGGCGCTCTTCCTCTGAGCCACGCCCCCAGCCCTTTTTCTGCTTTTAAATTTTTGAGGAGGAGAACCAGGTCTCGCTGGAAACCGAGGCTCTGGCTGGGAGAGGCCCGGATGGTGCTCCCTCCCCCATGTGCAGCCCAGCCCTGCCCAGACCAGAGACCAGAGTGACCCCTTTGGTTCCAGCAGGCTCACAGCCAGGGAGGGAGGAGATGCCCCAGGTGGCCAGGCTGGGCCAAGCTGATAGAGGAGCTGGCCCTGGATGCAGCTGGGGTTTTGATGGGATCTTCTCTTTTTGCCTCTGCTAGGATTTGAAGCCTGGGCCACATGCATGCTCAGCACCATCATACTCCTCGCCTGGCAATTTTCTGGTCAGTCTGCTCAGGGCTGGAGGAGGCCAGTGGGGCCCCTTGGGCAAAGGGAGGGGCCAGGGCAAGCTGGACAGCATTCAGAGGCAGGAGGGTGAGGTGAGGCCAAGGCCCCACCGCAGCCCTGGAATTGGCGCTGTGGGCATTAGCAGCTCAGATGCCTTCATCTGGAAATCCTTCTTGTGTTTGCATCAGTTCCTTTGCCCAAGGTGCATAACCTTCAGCTCCCGCAGACTGTGTGGTGGGCACGTTCTGCTGCTGCACTGCCCACCTGATGGGTACTAACTTCATACACGCTGGTCACTAAACTGCAAAGCCTGGTTGCTAACCGGGCCGCAGCAGAGCCCTCCCTCAGCCACCAGCAGTGGCCTGCGCAGTCAGTGGCACCCAGTGGGTTTGATGTCCTTGCTGTAAATGAGGGCCCAGCCAGAGGGGCTCGGGTATCTTGTTGGGTATAGGAGCCTCCTCCTGGCCACTGCCGCCACTCAGGGATTGGCTGCTCAAGGCCCTGCCGAGACAGGAGGGCGCATGGCTTCCATGCGCAGGGACCCCACTGCTGCTGGCCCAGAGGCTGTGTCCTGGCCGTCTCTAACTTAGTGAGCAACCCTGAGCCTCCACGAAACATTGTCCCCCCAACTCCTGCCCACCCAGAGCCTCCGCACGGGAGTTGCTCTGTGGAGATGCAGTCAGATCAAGCTATGGTGGTGCAGCAGCCAGGCCCTAACTTTGTGTGGCTGATGTCCTTTAAGAAGAGCGACACAGGGACACCAGGGAGGGCCAGCATGTGACACGGGGTGGGTAGCGGAGTGGCCATAGTCAAGGGCTGGAAGGGGAAGGGAGGCCTCTATCCCAGCCCTGCCACCCCTGACGGCAGTTTCTATCCACAGAACGAGACAGGAGTGGCTTGTGTAGCCGCTGCCCCCTCACTGCTGCCTTTGCTGCCGGCTGCTTCCCCAGCACTTGAAGTGGCTCCTGTGCCTGCTCCGTGCGCGGCCCCACAGCAGAGGGTTCCAGGGATGCTGCATGCTGAATGACAGCCCCAGCTGATAGGTGCTCACAGGTGGGCTGGAGAGGCTGGGTGGAAGAGAAAGTGACCAGGAGCCAGGGACACAGTGGTCTTATCAGCCAGGCCTGCCTGCCTTTCACTCACTTGGACTCAAGCACTCAGACCTTGGTTTCTTCCTCTTCAATCAGAGTAGCGGAAACTTTCGTCCGACCCCTCCTGGAGTCTGGACTCGCACTTGGCCCCGGGCTAGGACATCTTGGGTACCAGGCAGGAGGGGGTGATGCTAGAAGCTGTTACTATGGCAGCCCACTGCCAGGTACACCTTCTTGCCCACTGGGTCTTGCTGCTTTCTGAGGGTGCCTGGTGGCCACGGAGGGTCACCCTGGCAGACGCTGTGGCCACCCCAATGGTGATCCCAGGCTGGGGAGGGAAGTGTCTCAGTGGAGGGCTCTGGCTCCAGGCACTAGATCCATCAATAGGATGTGAGCCCTGTGCAGTAATAGTGCAGGGCCTGCTGGGCAATTGATTTAAATCATTTTATAGAGAACCTATGTAAAATAAAAGGCCTTTAATCACATTTGTATCCATTTCCAGGCTCAGTAAATCAATTTGAATTGAGCCGGGTGTCACGGTTATAGCTGATTAGCGCGTGTGTGTATGGTCACATTCATGTGGCCAGGCTGCGGGATGGGTGCAGTCGTGGGCCACCGGCTCTGCACCCGCCTCTCCCCGGGGCCTGCAGGTGCCCTGCAGCCTTCTGCCAGGTAGCCGTGTGTCCACCGCTCTCCTGAAGCATCTGCAGCCAGGAAGCACCCCCAGCCGTGCTGCCCCCGTGGGAATGGGGATGCTGATGTGCCTGCTGGGCTGTGCTCCTCTGGGCGTGCCCAGGGCACCCAGGATCCGGCAGTTCCTCTGCCTGGGTTTGCTGTAGGCAGGAGAGAGGCTGGATGCCAAGGCCAGGCGGTGGGGCAGGGTTGGAGGAGTGGGAGGACCTGGGCAGTCGGGGCTGAACTCACTCGTGGGGGTAGAGAGGGGCAGATGGACATGTCCATGCCTCTCCTCGAGGAGGGTCAGTGCAGTGCCCTGTGGGCAGCTGGGGCCACGGCTGTGCCACTGGCTGAAAAGAATGCAGCCTGGCCTGAGTCCCCACCTGTGACTGCCGGCCGGGCCGAGGGCATGCTGACACCATGTGGCTTGGCTAGGCTGCCACCCTGACCTCGTCCAGGTCTCGGGTCCCTCCCTGCTCCCTTGACACCACCCTGTCCGGTCCCACCCAGGCGGCCACACCCACCCCGGCGCCGGTCAGGCGGTCAGGCTCGGCCAGACCGGGGTTTGACTTGCTTTTCCTGCTCCTCAAAACCAGCTCTGCTGGGCCACGGGGACCTTGAGACAGGTGTGTTTGACCTATAAATAGAGAGAGCCTGCCTCTGCCGCCTGCCTCACCCAGGCTGTGGCCGGCCTGGAGCCGCCAGCGCAGCTGTGTGGACGCGCCTGCCCCTGCTCTGTACAGAGGCCTCCAGCTGGCCAGGCGGGGCCTGGCAATAAAGGCAGTGACCTCAGCGCTTACCTGATGCCTGCAGGTGCTTTGTGCCCCCATTTAACAGGTGGGGAACTGAGGCCCAGTGAGGACTGTCTGCTTGACTGAGGTTGTGAGGCTCGGAAGTAGCAGAGCTGGAATTCCACCCAGGCAGCTCCTGGGACCACTGAGCTGGAGTCTGTCTCTATGGGTGTGGCCGTGTCAGCCAGGGGTCTGTCTGCTCTCCCGCCCTCCCTCCCTCTTTTCCTTCCTTCCTCCCTTCCTGTGGCTACCTGCACAGTGCCTGCCCAGCCCCACATGTCTGTCTGCGGAGCATCTGGCACATGCCTGTCACTGGGGACCCTGAGCAGAGGCCTGAGGAGTGTGTGACCTTCAGGGAGCGAAGCAGCCTGGCCCTGAGGCAACCCTGTAACCTGCTCCTAAGAGCCCAGCTCGAGCTTCCAGAAACAGGTAGTTCCAGCCCCGCCCCACTGGGGCACAGCGCAGCTCCGTGGGCCTCAGGTTCAGCCCTTCACACCTGAAAAGCCTCCCCAGCTTAAAACAGCAGAGCAAACTGGGCGTGGTAACACGCGCCTATAAACCCAGCACTTGGGAGGTTGAGAAAGGAGGATCGCCGTGAGTTCCAGACAATCCTGGGGGCTATAAAAAGTGTGCACAAGGCCAGCCCGAACTGTGTAGAGAGACCTATTTAAAAAAAAAAAAAAAAAAAAACATTAAAAAGAAAATGGCAGAACAGTTTTCTATAATCCTGGAGGCCAGAAATCAGAAACCCAGCGGGGAGGGCTGTGCCCCAGGCTGGGGATGGGAGTCTCCCCTGCCAACCCAGGCTCTGGAGAGTGGCTTTGAGTGGCCCTTGGCCGGCCACACCTCTCATCCGGGCCTCTGTCTCCTCTCTGGCAGCCCACTCCTTGGGGTTCACACCGCCTGGCTAGAACACTGGTCACCAATCTTGGGCTTGCATGACTCCAGGGAGGCAAACTTGTGGCTGACTCGTGGCCTCTGCAGGGCCCCTGCTCCATATGAGGTTGCCTTCCAAGACCCTGGGGGGCGTGTGTGTACCCAGCGCACTTGGTCTCTGGAAGGAGCCTCAGGGCTCCCTGGGTCTGACTCCCACGGGACACAAGATAAGGTTCCTGGGGCCTCGCGGTGGTGTCCACAGGCTGGCCATTCCCACCCTACACTGGGTCTGGTGAGGCCAAGCCTTCCAGCAGGGCATGGTCCCACTGGGCTCCTTTCTGAGCCTTGTGGGGAGTGTGGCCCTGTGGGAGAAGAAGGGAGGGGAAGCAGGCATGGTGGGGGCCCAACCCCCAAAGCCAGGAGCATCCCAGAACCCACTGAACTGCGTGGTACTAATTTGGGGGACCTCGCCCAAGCATCCCCAGGATGAAAAGAGTGCTGAGAGGGAGACAGCGCTCTGCCAGGTGATGTCCGCAGCCCATGCTGAGGGCTGGGAGTGCACAGGAAGTCCTGAGCCAGAGGGCCGTAGGAGGATGGGGGAAGGGAGCTGTGCCTGGGACCCGTGGGGACAGCTTGTCCTGCAGAAGGGACAGGCGCAGGAGCTGGTCTGGGGTAATTCATCAAACATCCCCACACTCGGGCTCATTTGTCACTAGCCCCGGGGTGGCACCTGCCCCAAGCATCACAGGAGTCCCAGGGAGTGGATTGTTGTGGAGGTCACTGCTGGTTCCCTTAGGGGACAGGGCTGGATGCCAGGGTGAGTGGTGTGGCCCAGGGCAGGGGTTTCCTACCTCATTTCTATGCTGCCGAGCTGTTGGGGACAGTGACTTGACCCTGCTCCCTTGAGGTGAAAGGTCCCCACTTCACAGCCAGCACTAATCCCCAGCATCATCCATCTCTCCGTGCTGGCGTCAGGAAGAGCGATGGGCGGCTTCCCGGGCTGACAGGGGCGGTCACAACAGGTTTATGCCGCTGAGTGATGGCGTTTGGTCCACTGACGTGGGCGCCTCTGGGACCACAGTGCGGCTTCCGAGAGAGCGGAACATAAATTCTTTGAGGCAGTTTCCAGGGCAGAGGCTGTGCCAGGAGAGAGCCAGACTGGGGGAGGCCAGGTCCCCGCTCCCGGCGGCCAGGCCAGCACCCTGGGAAGGACTCAACTCGGAGAGAAGGCATTGAACCCTGGTCCTGCACCGCCATGTCCATGCCACCCCCTTCTGGGCCCCAAAACTGTCACCACTCCTCATGTGAACGCCCCACCCGCTCCACTTCCTGAGTGGCCCATCCCTGGGGGGAGAAGTGGTGCCCGAGTTGCAGGTGTGACCTCAGCCCTAGGCCTCAGTTTCCTCTTCTGTGCAGTGAGGCGGGTGGAGCAGACGAGGTCATGGGCGTGGGGCCTTGGCCTGCTGCCTGGCATGGGGTTACCAGTCCCTTGTGGCATTGTTTTATTTTCTCCTTAATAAGTTTTTGTTTTTTGTTTTTTG
>NDGN011517658.1:1155-12900 GCA_002564285.1 Tympanoctomys barrerae | reverse complement strand
TTTTTTTTTTTTTTTTTGGTACTGAGAATTAAACCCAGACCCTGATACTGGGATACACCATGGCTCTTTTCTTCGTGGAGGCGGGTCCTGCTCGTTGCCCAGGCCAGGCTCAGGCCTGCAGTTTGCAGTTCTCCTGCCTCGGCCTCCCAGAGCGCTAGGGTTGCAGGTGTGTGCCGCCACGTCTACGTCTAACGTCTTCTGTTGTCCTGCTGGGGATGGAACCCAGGCCTGGCTCCGGGCAAGGCTCCACCGCCGCACTGGCTCTGGATCCAGATTGGGCCGGAGCATAGTTTTCCCCACAGACAGGACCCTGCTCATGTGCCCTGGCCCAGGCTTCCAGGCGGCAGCAGCTGGGTGTGGTGGAGTCCTCAGGTCTCCAGAGAGATCCCATGCTGGGCAGGGGCTGGGACCGGGACTGGGACAGGGACACACCCTCCACCAGCACCCTGCTCTGGGTCAAAGCCAGAGCTCTCTGACCCTGGCCACACAGGCACCCCCCACCCCAAGGGGGCAGTTGGTCCTCACGACAGCCTGGCCCTGCACGTGGGAAGCTGAGGCAGGGAGCTGGCGTTGTCGTTGCCAGACACCAGTGCCTGCGGCCCTGCAGGTGTTCAGGGTGCACACGCACAGTGCACTTATGTCCCCCATGAGCGGGGGCACACAGCCCACACACGCATGCGTGTGCACGGCACGCCTGGGGTATGCATGCACATGTGCACACACACACAGGCACGTGCACATCTATACAGCACACTCACCATGTGCACAGGGCTGAGGCCTGGTGTCCCCTGTCCTCAGCTCTTCAGGGAGTTTGCCACCTAAGATGCCCGTGAGCTAGGCACTCAGGCCCGGGGACACTGGGCCAAAGGTGCTGTGGGATCTCTTTGTCCTCCCCACTTGGGTGTCCTACTGACAGCATGACTTGCGACCGAAATGGAAGCTCAGCATAGTGACATGTGCCTGTGATCCTAGCCACTCAGGAGGCTGAGGCAGGAGGATCACTAGTTTGAGCCCTTCTGGGGCATTTGAGTAACTTAGGGGAAAGAAGAAAAGTTAAAAAGGACTGGGGATGAAGCTCAGGTTGAAGACTCTGGGTTTAAGAAAAGAAAATTTAAAGCTACTCACAGTGCTACCCTATACCTGGTCAGTCAGTCTGGAACGTGAAAGCTTGAGGTTTATGGATGGAGCAGTGTGATGAAAAGGACGGAGCTCTGCAGCCTTGGCAGCGCAGGAGGTGGGAGAACCTTCAGGAAAGCAGGGAGCAGCACAGTGAGGTCTGGGAGCATTCTTTAGCACCCCCTCGAGGGGGAAGCTACTCCGAGAAAGTCCTTACCCCAGGCAGGGAGGTGAGCCCCTTGTGGTGGCACCTCGCAGACTGTCCAAGTGCTACCAGACAGCAGGGACAGGGACGGGCCACGGGGGAGATTCCTCCTCCCCATGCCCAGGGGAGGGAAGTGGAGTTCGCATCGATCCCTGCACACTCTGAGGAGTGACAACACAGGTGTGGTGGTGACGCACACCTGTCATCACAGCCCTGGGGAGGCGGAGACAGGATCACCATGAGCCTGAGCTGTGTAGTGAGAGCCCTCGCCAAATGCATTAAAAAACAAAATAAAAACCCGGGTCTTTGCATCCTGGAGCTGGGTAATTTGTTTTCAATAGGTTTTAATCAATTATAAGCAGTCCTGGGAAGGAGAAGCACACCAGTAATCAGCTGAAATAAATCACCCGGCACCTCCACAGTGTGCGCCACAGAGGCGCTGGCAGGCCAGCCTCTGCTTCTTAATACACAGGTGCGTTGGTCCCCCGCCCCCTGCGTCCCCCGAGCTCCATGCAAAAGCCACACCTGGCCCAGGAGGAGGAAGGCGTGGCAGAGCAGATGGGGGCTCTGGAGTGCTAGGGCCTGCGAGCCCAGCGGCCGGGCCAGGCCCCCGCTGCAGGCGCAGGTGGCTCCATCCCGCCTGTTAGTGGGACAGGTCCTTGGGAAGGACCAGGTAGTGCATCACTCATCTCCCTCGGTACGCCCTGATGGGGTCCCTGTGCATCGGTCTGTCCCCTGAGCCTCTGTGGGAACGGCCCCAGCTGTGCATGGCTCAGAGCCACTGTACTAGCCTACTCGCATGTAACTCCAGCATAGAGCCGGTCCACATGGGGCTGTGCTCACAGGCACAGCTCAGCAGGTCCATCAGGGGGCGTTGTTCAGCCCACAGCAGCCCCTGTCCAGGGGACACCAGAAACAGTGTCATGGCCCACTGTCCTTGGTGCCTGTGAGGCATATGGAAAAGTCTGGACCTCTCAGTCCCCTGTGCTCAGGGACAAGGCTCCTTCAGGGTGGCTTTGTTTCTTCCTGAGGACCCAGGCAGCCAAGAGCAGGTGGGCATGGGTCACCTGGGCCAGCCAGGATCCTCTTGGAGGGACAGTGGCGGTGAGGGGGCCGGGGCGCTGAGGGCAGCCTGCTTTGATCCTGGCAGCTGTGGAAGCCCTTCTGCGCCTACACAGTCTGTGGAGGGGAGAGCTGTGGCCACTGTGTGGCTGAGAACTCGGGCTTGGCGAAGTCAAGGTTGTCCCCACTCCCACCCCACACCAGGCGCTCATCTCCACCTGATTTTTATTTTTTATTTTAAGACAGGGTCTTACTAAGTTCCCCAGGCTGGACTTGACCTGTCAATCCTCCTGCCTCAGCCTCCCAGAGTCTGGGATGACAGGCACGTGCCACTGTGCCCAGCAGGTCCGGCCAAGAACAGGCTGGCCCCATGGCCTGGCTGCTGCCTGCTGCACCTCAACATGCAGATCAGGGCTCCAGGGAAGCTGGCCCTCCCCGGGTGAAGGGCAGGGCCCTGAGCTGTGGCCCAGTTTCTGTCACAACCAGGGCCCTTTGTGCTTGAGGTCATGTGCATTGCCCAATACCAACAGGAATTGGAGGTTGAGGCTGAGAGTGGCTGGCTGGGCCATGGTGCCAGGCGTTTCATGCAGGTCAGCCTGGGGCAGGACAGGCCATGGGCAGAACACAGGACATGGTTGATAGGAGCTGCTCCAAGACAAGCCAGGGCTACACACCCAGGGAAGCGCAGCAGCCTCAGCTGGGCGGTAGGGCCTGAGCAAACAGGATGGGGACCTGGGGGGCGGGGCTGGGTTCCTGCTCCCTGGGGCTGTCCCTGTATCCTTTGTTTCCAGCTGGGGTGAGGGAGGCCGGGCCAGCCAGCCCTGCTGCCCCAGCTGCCCCTTCCACCTACCCCTGCACAGCGGCAGGCCGCCTGCTCTCACAAATCACAGCCACCAATGAAGTGCGCTGTGCCTGGGAGAGCTCAGGCCCTGCCCGGAGCCGGGTCAGAGCCGCCGCGAAATTACAGCTGTAAGACATGGCGCGGGAGAGGCCCTCTCGCCCTGCCTGTAATTACGGCCCGCAGAGCCCTGATTGCTGCAGTCCAATTAATTAAACACGGCAGCGACCCAAATTATGATCCCTTGCCTCGTACAGAGCAGTATTTTTAACCTTAACTGTCGGGGCTGAGCTTAAATTTCCTATCTGGACAGAAGTGTCACCCGCGGGAGAAGGAGGTGGTGTTGAACCGAACCTCACCGATGACAGACCCTGTAATTAGACACTGTAGTGTCCCTGAGACTGGTCTTTAAAACTGTCAGAAGCCAAGCGGCCGTCATCTGATACAAGACTATCATTACCCACGAACCTATTAGCTGCAGGTAAATAACATATTATGCCGGGGACAGGGAGCAGCCACGTTGGGGAATTCACCGGCGCTTAATTAGGCTGGCGGTGGGAAAGATGGATGTTGACCTGCTCCTTCATCAGGAGGGAGCTCGGGTACAGCAGAGTTGGGGGCCCAGGCTGCTGACCCTGCAGGAAGGCAGCGGCCGCCCACAGAGCCATCCGAGGGTCCCTGCCAATTCCAGGGTTAACGGCTGCTCCAGTGTGGGGACAGCAGGAGGCTCCCAACGTGGGTTGGGCACCCACGTGGCAGAGGCGTGTCATCAGGCTGGATCAGGTCTCTCCAGGGCCACCTGAAGCCTGAGACCGCAGAGGGAAAGGAGGCAAGGTTGTCTCCGGCCGGCCGTAGAGAGCGCTGTGTTGTGGCTCTGCTTGTACCACCCCATCGCCAGGGGCCGAAGACGCCGCCCTCAAACTTCTGGAGAGTGCATGTGTTTCACATAGCTTGTATTTCTTTATTTACTTTATGTATTTGTTTGTTTGTTTATTTGAGATAGGGTCTTACTACACAGCTCAGGCTGGCCTTGAACTCCCAGAGATCCTCTTGCCTCAGCTTCCTGAGTGCTGGGATTTTAGGTGTGCAGCACCTTGCCCAGTTCTCAGCTTTTGGTATCAATATGGTTGTAATTGTTGTTTGATTCTAAGTGATTGCTGTGAGTCTGTCATTTATAACCCATCACAGCTCTGTATGTCTGAGAAAAAGCCCAGCATGTGTAGGGCTCACCACTCCAGGGTTCCCAGGCCTACATGGATCATCTCAGTCTTGGAGTCTTGGAGCCCTGACTTGAAGCGGTCTGCTGAACCTATGGCCTGGCTCCCCAGAGCGGCCTGGACATGGACAGGCGCCCTGCACTCCTGAACCACCCAGCCCGCAGGCACCTGCACCTGCGTCCAAGCCCAGCACTGGATGAGGGGGTTAACCGTGGGGCCTGCTTAAGCAAACACTCAGGGACCCTCATGCTGCCAGGAACAGGGAAACTCCACTCTGTAGATCCCACAGTCTGGAGGTTTTGGAGTCCTGGGAAGGGGTGTGGTGGCAAGCGACAGGCAGGCTCGGGCTGCTGGGGATTGCCCTGGGGCTTGAGGCCTGGAAGGTGAAGGAAGGGCTGAAGGAGTCCAGCGGTTAAGCCGCAGAGCAGGGAGCTCCTGCCTATGCACGCCCACCCCACCGCTGCGCCGCTGTCTGCTACGAGGCCTCCTGCTGGGGGCTGGTTTAATGTCTCCACACTCTTAGGGGACTCACTGGTGGGCCAAGGCTCGTCTGGCTTTCTCACTGAGCACTGTAAGCTGCAAGTGATGTCACCAGGGAGTGGCCCAGGGATGGTAGCACCACAGGCAGGCCATGCCCCCAGAGCAGAAATAATGGGCAGACAGATGGCCCATCCCGGGGGTCTCTTTCTCACTTCCTGGAGCCTGCCATACAGCTGGAGGACCCAAGGTGCCCCCTGCCCCATCCTCCTGTGAGCGAGGGACTCCATCTGGCTCCGGCCTTCCATGGGGGACCCACAGCCCCTTTCATGCCACAATGCCTAGGACCTGCATGAGGGGCCAGGATGGTGGCCCATGGAAGGGAGCCCAGGCTGCTGTCCCACGGCTGCTTTGGGGGCACTGGCTGGTTCATCAGAGATGCTGGTTCATCTCTTTGAACCTCCTGATGGTCCAGACAGAAGGGTGTGCTGGTAACTCATGCCCAGCATGGTCAGAATCAGTGTCCAGAGACCGACCCCTTTTGAAGTGGGCAGCCAGAGGCAAGGCCTAGGAGAGCCTAGAAACTGCCTGTGCACATGCACATGTTGAGCACTTGCTCTGGGCCCAGGGCAGCCAGTGGGGCATCCCCTTGGCTTGACCCCAGTGCAGGCAGTCACCCAGGGACAGCGTGTGACTATGTGTGCTGCCCGTGGCACCTGGGGCGCTGGCGCACAGGCAGCATGGCCAGGGCAACACAAGAACTGAAGCTGTCACCTCCTTCCTTCAGGAGCTTGGGTTTCCATAACCACATGCGGCCCCCCACTGGTACAGCATGGCCCGAGGACATGGGGTCTGCACTGCAAGGCAGGTTTGGTGGGGCCCTGGGATCCCAGAGGAGGGCAGGTGGGGCTGCCTGAGGAAAGGGACAGATGGCACAGGAGGAGGCAGTGCAGGATTGCCTGTGACCCAGAGCCCTGGAGAGCCGCATGGGCAAGGTCACGTTCACCTGGGAGGCGGCAGCACTGCAGCAGCCGGGACGGCCTGCATCCGTCAGGCGTGGTTGGTTGTTCATTCGTTTGTTCATTCATTCACTCATTCATTCATCTGTCAGCTGGTCAGTTGGCTGGCCACAAGCTGGGGGAGGTGTGGCTAGCAGACAGGTCTCTCTTGTCCTGACCCCAACCATGGTGACAGCCGTACATGCCTGGTCCTGAGCTGCCTCAAGTGGAAGAACAGGTGGGCATGCTCTAAGAGGTGTGGCGGAGATGGATCTGGTCTCCCGGCTGTGTGGCCAGGGAGATCCCTCAGCCGGCGGCCTTGGCGCTTGCGGTCCTCAATGTCGATCTCATCTGTCAGTCCGAGGCTCCTGCGCACATCCGTCTGCGTCAGTGTTGGTGTCGGGCGGGCTCGCGTGTGTCTCCCTCTGCTCGCTCACGCATCCCTGTGGCCCCATCTGTAGCACCTAGCTCCTCACTGCTGTTTGGGAGCACACGTGGGGTGTGGTGAGTCTGTGAGGGTACACAGTGCCCTCTCCCTGCCTCCCCGGGCTGCTGGGCCAACTGTGAGTGGGTGGCTTCCTCTAGACCCATTTCACCGGCAGCGGGCACAGGTTCACTGCCAGGCTTGTAGCAGCACTGCCCGCCTGGGCACTGCAGACACCGACGTCCACCCTGTGCCTCTCCAGAAGCCCTGGGTCCATGAGGCCCCACTCCTGTCCTTGAGTGCATTTGAGTACTCAGGTGGGGTCCAGGCCACCCACATGACCTCGGTCCACCCTGATCACTGGGCAGAGGCACCACCTGCACTGACAGACATGTCCCGAGGGCCGGTGTCGGGACCTGCAGTGTGGGCTGCAGAGGACACAGGCCACCCCGGAAAGGTCCTTTTTCTTTTCCATACTGGTGGTCTAACGCAGGGCTTTTGCACTACACCATCTCCCCAGCCCTTTTCATATTGGGCCTTGCTAAGCTGCTCGGGCTGAGCTCAAGCTTGCCAGCCTCCTGCCTCAGCCTGTATGTTTGTCTCTTTTTCCAAATATTCAGTTGTCACTGAAGCATAATACTCAGCAAGAGAATCTGGGGCGCCCACCGTGCTGCCAGGGCCTGACTAGGAAACAGCATGGCCACCCCAGACCGCCGCTGTCCATGGTGCCCTGTGTACACAGAGCAGAGCCCACGCACAATTCTCAGGGGAAGCTGCTGCACAATGCCCTGTGTGGGTGCCGTCCTGCCTCACTGAGCTCCATACCAGAAGCCCAGGTGAGGTGACCTGGGGGTGCAGGGCCAGGGGCTGCCCCAGAGAAAGCAGCTTTGGGGCACTCAGGGTATGGGCATTGCCCTGGGCAGGTGTCCTGAGTCATAGGCCTAAGGGGTGGGGTGCAGGTGATGTGATGCGGATCCTCTGGGAAGCATGGGTGACCCAGCAGTCCTTGCTCTCAGGGAGGGGCCACTCAGAGCATGCAGGTGAGACAAGGGCCTGAGTGAACAGCAGCACCCCTTGCAACCGTCCCCTGGAGGGTTGCCTGCAGCAGGCAGAGCTGCAAGAGGAGGCCGGGCTGGAAGGGCCGGGGCAAGTCTGGGGCATTGTAGAGGAGCCTACGAAGTGGGCAGGTGGGACAGCGCTGCCTGCCACCCACCCTGAGCTGGCCGGTACTGACCACTTGATAACTGGCCTGCACCGCACAGGAGATGCAGGAAGCCCCATCTCCAGGTGCGTGCGTGCTGCCACTCAGGTCGCTGTGCCCCCACCTCCCAGTCCCTGTGCTGTCCCCCACCCTGTCCGCACCCTTGCATCCTGGCCACCCCTCCTCTTCCTCTGTCCCCTGCAAACGGTTCTTCTGACAGAAGCTGACAAGAGCCATTTTCAAGATGGATTGATTCAATTTAGCACAATTTTTGCTGGATTTGGTGACGTATGGCTCCCTGTTGGGACCGCATTGAATGCGCCTCTGAAGAGAGGGGGTTTATTAGGCCGGCAGCGTGAGCAGGTGGGGCCCCGGGTGGGCGGATGAAGTGCCTGGGAGGACGCCACTGCTGCCTGGAGCCCAGGGCCCCCAGCCCCTGGTCCTCTGAAGACCCCAGCCTCTCAGAAGGAGGTGCCTTGTGAGCTGGCTTTCCATTGTCCTCCAGGGCCCGCATTTCCATTCTATTCCCAGAAGCCGAGTCTTGCGGCTCCTAGACCACTGGGGGAGGACAGGAGCTAAGGGCATCTCCCTGGGGGCTGATAAATTCTTAACCCGGGTGGAGGCTGCAGACCACCCCCCTCGCCGGAATCCCAGGGTGAGTGTGCCTGTGCACGCCTGCACTCACCCACCCAGCCTGGGCACGTGCACTTGCGGCTGCTGGCCTCTTGCGCCCACAGCTCTGTGCAGTGAGTATGACACCAGCTCCGGCCTCCGTCCTGGCAGGACAGAGGCGGAGCTCAGGCAGCATCGGGGAGGCCGAAGCTCAAGGCTGGGCGCCCTGCACTGCTCCTGCCCCACCCAGCGCCCCAGGGTCCTGTGGCCCCGCCCCTGCCTACAGCTTCTCTTTGGTCTCTTGCTGCAGCCCCTGGGCCTCTGCACCTGCCACTCCCCGTCTGCAGTGCTCGCCTGGATTGGGCCCAAGTCAGCTGCATGCCACTTCTGCCTTTTCTAGGTCTGCACCCCACTGTCCAGGGCAGCACCTGCAGCAGGCAACCTTTAGAGGGCACTGGGCCCATGCTGGCTCGAGGCTGCCGTCCAAGCTGGACGCAGACGAGCAGACACCTGGGCTGAAAAGTGGCCCTCAGGAGGTGTGGCCCCCAGGCTCAGAACCTGGGTCTGTTACACTGCTTGAGAAAGGAGCTTTGGAAGTCAGAACCTTGAGACTCACTGATCCGGGGTCCCACCTGCGCTCACGACTACCCTTGGAAGACAGCGTCAGAGGCGGACTAGGGACACAGCAAGCAGAGGTCACAGGGGCAGGGCCACCCGCCAGGGGATGGGCGCCAGGGATGCCTTGCTCTCCGCTGGTGCTGCTGATTTCTAACTGCTGCCCTCAGCAGCGAGGGATACCTTTCTGTTGTCTTAAGCCCACCCCTCCGCAGGCTGGCAGTGGGCCACACCCTTCCTGGCAGCTGGAGCCCCAACTTCAAAGTGCCTTGTAGCCCCCTCCCCAGGACTGCTTTTGGGGAGCGTTTGATATGTGCCGTGTTTTCTTCCTTCTTTGGAGGCAAATGGCTGATCGATTGCTTTTCATCTCCACTTTGAGTAGCTGTGAGAGCTGCTTTATATAAACATCAATTACGGCCCTAATAAATGGAGGGTCCCTCACACCACACACATTACAGTCCACTCCCATATCAAAGCACCGCCTCACCGTCACCACTGCAGCCGGAGCTGATAGTGAGGAGGGGCGGCATGGCCAAGAACAACGTTAATTTAATTGCAGATCTGCAAAGGGTTGAGGCTAGCGAGACCCATGAGCTGTAGGGGCAGGTGGGCAGGGGTCGGGCCAGGCCAGCCTTGGCTTGGACACCTTGCCCACTGCCCCCTCATCACGCAGACCCCGCTGTGCACGTTGGACCCCACACCTCCTCTGCCGCCTCCCACGTGGAACCACTCTGCCAGGCCCCCGCCCTTGCCTCCGTTGCCCTAGCCTGCCAGTGCTCTGGGGACCCCTCCTTGCCACAGCTAGCGTGGCTTCCGTGTCCCACCCATACCATCCCTTCAGACCCTGCCCCTTCCTCTCCTGTGAGCATGGCTGCTAGGGACAGGGACTCTGACGCCACCTGCCTGGCTTCCTGGGTGCGGTGGCCCTGAGGCTGCAGAGCCTCCACTGGCACCTAGGAGCCCCAGACTGTCCCCTAGCTCTGGCACCCAGCTGCCTCCAGTGCTTCTTCCTCCTGCCACGTCCTTGCCTGAGCACACCTAGAGCTCCTAAGTACCTCCTTGCCCCAGGCTCTGCAGAGACATGGGGACACTCACCTGCGTACTTGTGGCACCTCATGTGAACACCACTGAGTGTCGGGATCCTATGGTGCACCCCGGAAAACAGGTCCCCAAAGGGCCTGAGGGCCTCCAGTGGGAGGCCCAGAATAGGCCTTTGTGCTGCCAGGGAACCCACTTTGGGAACTGCTGGGGGTGGGAAACTTGGCGGACACTGAAGCTTCAGAGGTCCCTGAGCACAGCCAGGGAGGCCGAGATCTCTGGGAGTTGTGGTTGGAGCAGCGCCTCACCTGTGTGTCTAGAGGTCAGGGGTCAAGGTCACCCCCTCCCTTCCCCAGCGACCACACTACTTTATGGCTGTCCCCCCCCCCACCTCCAGCCATGTCTTCCTTCCTCCTTTCCTCTGCTGTCTCCATCTTCCCTCCTCTCCCCTTCTTTCTTTCCTGTGACAGGCTTCGAACTCTTGGCGATCCTCCTGCCTCAGCCTCTCCAGTGCTGGGATCACAGCCCTGCTCCACCATGTCCAGCCCTCTCCCAGACGAGGAGAGCTCGGGGCACCACTGCGATCTGTGGACCCCTCTGCTGGGCAACACACAGCCCGCCGCAGGCGCCCTGCTCTCAGGGCTGTCTTGGCGCTCAGGGCGGTGCCCTGCCCTGTCCTGTAGTCTGGCAAACCTGACGCCCTGCACGCTGCCAGCCTTGGGCTCTGGCCACGGACCTGCCCCCCTGGGCTTCCCTCGGGGGGCTTCCACCAGGCTGTTGGGCACCCATGCTCCCTACTGCCCCAGCTAGGGTCAGGGCTGGGGCTCCTCTCCCTGCACCTCATCTCCAGGGGGCGCCAGGGCCCTGCAGGGATCCTGGGGGCAAAAGGCCAGGCTGACAAGTCAGAGGGTTTGTGGGGTGTGTGTGCAGGTGTGTATGTGTGAATGCACACGTGTCTGCCTGTGCGTGTCTGTGCACACGTGGGTACATGTGTGTGCGTGTGCATGGCAGGAGCTGCCCTCCGGCCCAGCAGGGAGGCCCCAACGACCACGTTCAGGTAGCTTGCTTGCTTGCTTGTGACTCATCTCTGGTCGTTCCGTTTTGTCAGTGGTTCTGTTACTGGGTAGTTTCTTCAGGAATGGCTGTTAATCAAAAGTACTCCGTGTTCAAGCTGGATGTGGTGGCGCATGACTGTCATCCCAGCACTCAGGTGGCTGAGGCAGGAGGATCGCTGGGAGTTCCAGGCCAGCATGGGCTACCAAGTGGCTCAAGGCCAGCCTGGACTGAAGAGGGAGACCCTGTCTCAAAAAGACACACAGCAAATATGTGTGCATCCAGGCTCCTCCTGCCTCAAAGAAAGCACGAGACAAGCCGAGGTAATCACAGTACCGAAAAGTCTTTTGGAAAAGTGCGGGGTAACGAGTGTGGGTAAGCCAGCTCTGCGGAGAGAACTTGGGGAGAACAAAGAGGACAAGAGGGCAGAGGTGGAGGCTCTCGGCTCTCCCTGGTAGCTGTCCTCAGCCTGCGTCTGTGTCATGGGGTGCCCGGGAGAGGCGCTGTGTCAGGGCTCTGCCCAGAGAGCTTGCCCGTGGCAGCGCCTCTGACTTCCGCAGCCTGCTGTGGCACGCCCCACCTCCTCCAGCAGTACCAGGAATTGGATCCAGAGCCTTCATGCTGAGGTACAGCCTCAACCCTGATTTCATTTTTTTCTTCTTTTTAAAAAATGTATTTGGTAGGGCCAGCCAAATAGCTTAGCGGATTGAAACGCCTGCAATCAGGAACAGGGCCAGGGTTTCGATCCCTGGGTCTGCCCTGCCAGCCTGCATGCCCAGGGCACACTGAGATGGCAATTGAGATGGGCGTGGTGGCACGCGCCTGCAATCCCAGCTCTTGGGAGGCTGTAAACAGGCGGATCACTGTGAGTCCAATCTAGTAGTGAGAC
>NDGN011517651.1:0-11442 GCA_002564285.1 Tympanoctomys barrerae | reverse complement strand
TGAAGGAAGGAAAGGCTTATTTAGCTCACAGTTACTGGAGGTTTCAGTCCATATTCAGCTGGGCCCAAGGCAGAGAAGCACATAGCAGAAAGTAAACTTTCATGGTGGCAGCAAAGAGCAAGAGCACAGGGGAGGGGTAGCAGCAGCACAAACCACTAGCTTCTCTTCCCTCCTTACGTTGTCATGCAAATTACCTTTCACAGGGTAGATGCAGCACCCACACCCACAATAATCAATCACAAAATCTCGAAGCCACCCCATGACTGCATGAGGCTTTGGGAGTCACCTAGACACAAACCATAACTCCATTTTTATTGTTAATGCTGCCAGGTGTGATGCGAAGCTCTCCAGGCTGCATCCACAGTGCACACTTGGTCACTGTCTGTCGACTGTTACGCACACCACCCTGTTCATTTTCACATGAGATAGAAATAGTATCAAAAGGCTTGGTTGTGCGTCAGCCAGAGAGCTCAGCAGATTAAAGTGCTTGTTTCTGCAGACTCGGGGACCAGGATTCAATACCTGGCATGCTGTGCCAGCCCTGACCCTCGGGGCACACTGAGCTGCAACTGACACTGGGTGTGGTGGTGCACACCCGTCTGGGAGGCCGAAAATCACTAGGAGTCCGATCTGCGCAGTGAGACCCTGTGGACTCTATATTTAGGGGGGAGAAAAGCTTAGTTACAATAGCATATCTGAAATTGGCTGGACAAAGTCCAGTCTCATATTTTGGCCAGTTTTAGAATCGTTCTCCTCATAATATTCATTATAATTGCTCTCATTTTTACTGATGTCTCCTCTCTCTCATAATACAACTCTATAATATGATATATTATATTATAATTATTATGTATTATATAATATATTCAATTATATTGTAAAATATATAGTATTATAAAATATATTTTAAATATTTTAATATGTATTATGAAGTATATTATATTATATGTACTACCATACTCTAAAACTAGACAGAATTTGCCAACTATCTCTCCTCTTTTCCTTTTCCTGATATTGCTTCTCTTCCATGACACTGTACTCATTAACTTTGTGATTGTCCGATAATATTTTTTCCACCAGTTTCCCTTGAAGTGTGTAAGTTCTCATATTCTCTAGGCACAAGCAGAAGAAAATGAAAATTTAATGTGGAAGGATTTCTCTTCCACTGTTTGTACTCACAAACAGAATGCACCTACCTTCTGTTTCTCTATTGCCTTAGGTTGTTTGTGGTTTGCATGATATTTGAATTGCATGCTACCTGTAAGAGGATGAACCAGTAGGAAGTTACCCACACTGAAAATGAAAGTGAACTTATTAAATGAGAGATAAAGTTTATTCTTTGACTATTAGTGTCTATGTTCATTGAACAAAGATGAGCTGCCTCTTCCTAATCCGCATCATTCCAGATCTGATGGAACTCACTGATTTTCTTTACCAGTTTTTATTGTTAATGATGCCAGATGTGATGTGAAGCACATAAAATACAGTCTCCAGAAAGCCTGAGACTGCTGTGCTGTGAAGGATGGGTAGATGCATCCACAGAAGGAGGACAGTGGCTCCCTGGAGCCTGCATTTAGCAGAAAATTAAGAAAGAGGAAAAGAGTTGAAAGGTTCCATCTGAAACAATGTCAACAAAGACAAGTGGATGCAAAAAGCCAGAAGAAATTAGAGATAGTAAGGAAAGGAACAAATTTTATAATCATATAGAATAATGTTTATATCTGTGCTTGCATAATGTTATAATTTGAACCAGTTACTTAACCCACGTAAGGATGAATTTTCTCAGGTGTCAAAGGAAGATACTTTTCGAAATAATATGCTTTGAAGATTGAGTGGTATTATGTACATATCAGTTCTGGTTTTTGAAAAGCATGTTCAATTCAGCTTATATTTTATCATTTTTTCTGCAAAGAAATATGATCTAATGCCTGTCATTCCCAGTGGTCCACTGTTTATTAGATGAGAAATGGTTTCAGCCATTGTGGAACTTAGAATGAATAGTTATAATAAAGTAAAATGCTTTACTCACTTCTCTAGGTTACTTATGTCAGAATAAGTCAGACAATAAAGAAAACCAGCATGTTCAAAAGCCAGAGTGTTTGAGTGAGAGAGTAACTGTGTGCAGTAGGAAAAAGCTTATGGATCCACAGATGGCAAGTGTGGATCTGGAGGGACTGGCTGGCGACACCCAGAAAGCTCAGAGGAGTTAGATTATGAAGTGCTCTTAGGATTATGCTACAGGTTTAGGGTTTCCCCGGAGAAGAATGGGACATGTCACAGGATCCAGAAATCATGTATCCTTTTTGCCTTGAAAAGGTAAATGATTAGGATAAGAAGTTCACACCACTCTAGCTGCTTGCAGAAAGTGAGCATGGATTCTGTGTCTCCCACTCATTCCTATGAGCACCAGGCCATCAGAACATCTTAAGACCTCCAATGCTCCAAATACAGCTGATCCTTATCCTACTTACCCTAATTATTTACCTTAAAAACTTAAATTCATTCCTCCTAAAATTTAGCTGTAAGCCATCAAAAACAAACTTTAAGTTTATAAGTCTGACTGTAAAAAAATTGAAAACATTTTTTAGTCTTTGTACTCATTAGAAACATTTAACTTTTTCTGAAAATAAAAACAAAATATCTCAAAATTTTTGAAGAAAAATATGCAATATCCTGTGATAGAGGAGATTAATTTATAAATATGATTTTATCTCCCTCCTGTTCCTTTTCTTTTGCCACTACTTCCCTTTTTCATTTTTTCCTCTTCTTCTTTGTAGACCTATAATAAAAAGGTAACCTGGTAAACTGAGTCTCCTCTAACTATTTATTTTGCTCATTCAAACTTTCATCTTCTGTACTCAAATAGTTACTTTGAAGATTCTCTTTATTTATTTTACTTTTATTCATACATGCTTGTAGTGTGTAATGATTACAGTCACTTTCGGGAATTGGTATGTGTACATTCTTTCTTTCTCTTGCTCTTTAATTTGGCACCAGAAATTGAACTCAAGACCTTGCACTTGCCAGGCAGATCTTGTGCCTCTGAGCTATATCCTCGGATGGTACATGTACATAACGCATCTCAATTCTCTTCTCTCTACCTCTTGCCTCACTTTTTTTTTCCAGTATCAGGTTCATTTATTTATCTTAATATTACTCATAAAGGTAATCATCATATATACAGATTGAAAACCAGACTAATAGGACAAAGAATATATATGACATAAAATTAATACAATTAAATTAAGTCAAGATCTGCTTTTAGAAACATCTGCACTAGATTGCAATGACTTTTATCTTTCTTTCTCCTCATGTTATGCAATTTACTATGACTCCACCCATCTCGGTCTCATTCAGATCCTCAGAACATGTTAAATTTGTCATTGCTGAAATCACTTCCATTCAGAATATTGTTCTCTGTTTCTGTGCTTATGAAATCCTGCAAAATTAAGTCCATGAGCTTCTTTGTTTGAGGCTTTATCGTAGAAGCATAATCATTCTATGATCCCTTGAATACTGAAGTAAGCAGGACGTATTGAAGTTGGTAGCTTTATGTGTTGTGATGGTTTATACATACAGGCCTCCTAAAGCATCATTTGCTCAGCATCTGGAAACTCAGAAGGTGACTTAATCATGGGCTGCAATAGCCGACTTGCTATGGGAAGTTGGGTCCACTTTGGAAGAGGAAGGGCTGAACTGTGGACTCCAAGGACAGTGAACCGTTCTAAACCTTTGTGCTTTAATTTGAGGACATTGGATACCTTGTTCCCATGTGAAGAAGAGTGACTAAGACCTGCAGTGTCCTCGGCCCGGATCTGAATCCTTGGAAAAGCACACACGCTCTCCTGTATATTTGTAATTTATGAGCTCAGCTGATTCAAGGCCTGAGGTGAATAAAACAAGCATAATAAATAGTGAAGGCTGAGTGATACACAGTCAAGAATTCTCAAACTGCTCTATATTTATTTATGTAGTATGAAATATTTTAGATAAAATAATAGGGATTGAGCATGCAAAGGCAAAGACTTTCTCATAGATTTAATTAATTAATTAGCAATGCTGGAGAAAAGATGCTTCTTCAAAAGAAGATTCAGGTTTTAGCAGGAAGAAAATATTTATTTACCACAATGACATTTTAGTATTAATATAAAAATATAGGGCTGGGGAATGGTCTAAGCACCTGCCTGGCAAGCATGGTACTGAGTTCGATCGCATTTCCACACACCACACTAGCCCCAGGTCCCCCACGCACACTGCAGGCACGAAACCAACGTGCTGGTGCATGCCTTCAATCACAGTGCTGGGAAGGCTGAGGCAAGAGGACCTCTATGAGTCTGAACTGTACAGTGAGACGCTGTGTCAACAAATAATCTTTTTTAAAAAAGGTAAATGTGTAGTATATAAAGTTTTCCTCTTTCGCCCTCACAGAATGAAGAAATAAATTACCAATTTCTATAAACAGTGGGTTAATTAATAACTGTGAAATAATTGCTGTAATCCAAGTCATGTATTTAAGTCTCGTTTGAAGTTATCTGTACCTTCTACTGAAACTTTCACTTTCCTTGTAACACAGATAAACACAATTATTGATAAAAATCAATATGTGCTTACTCTGTATGTAGCAAGTAATGTGGAAATTTGTAAACAGTCATGTTTCCAGAATGATATTGATGCAATTCTGTGTAATTTTAGGAAATTTCAATTATCATCAATATCACAGTGATTCAATTGCATAAACGAAACTCAAATCAATTTAGAAGAAAGGGGCCATTCGTTACTCAGCGCTGGTAGTTCATCAGAACTTCCCTATGCCACGGCATGGGTCAATTAGATACAGACTGAAATAAATGGAATTGACTGACTTCATACAACACAGCAACAGGAAATTAGATACACACACATGTAGCTGTATAGCTAAGCACTTTTGGATACATTAGAACCTTCTCACAAAAGGTAAAGTCACTCTGAGAATAGCACTTGGCCCAGGGTGTGATCCTTAACCTCAATCAAATAAAAAAATCCCCTTGAAGAGTGTTATAGCTATCTCACACTTTGTATCTTCAATGCATTACATGAAGAAGGTGGCATTAATCCACTCACCTTACAGTCTCATTTTGATTAAAGTTCTTTTTCATTTCAATGTGTACTAAAGCCTTGTCAGTTACAGCCTTTTGGATATGAGTTAATCTAATAGATAAAATGAAACCAGGAATGTCTAATCTAGGAAGGAGAACTTTGGTGAAATGAGACCCAAGATGAAGATCAGCTCCTTCCCTCAAAGGACCATGTTAATCAAACAAGAAATCTATTCAATTAGATAAAAAAGTAATAGTGTACATTTTTTTGCAGTTCAACAAAATTAATGTTGCAATGCGGTACTTTTGTAAAAAAACCTCATGAATCCTTGTGATAGCTCAGATGTGATTAAAACTGGTTCTGATTTAGGCTGCAGCCTGAATGTAGTTGTCTTCAACATAATTCATGCTTGTGCACAGGCCAAGAACTACTTGCCCCTGTTCTTTTCACAAGAGAGCCGAAGGACAAAATGGGACATATTTGGTCCCTTGTTCTTGTGAGTTTTGTTAGCAGTCTCTAGGCCATAGTAAGTCACATGACCGAAGTCAACATCTTTGAAATTGTGAAGGACATTCCCGGTGGGAGCTGAAGATCAGTGAGTATTTATTTTAAACAATGATGCAGGGCTTGGGAGATAGCTCACTGGTGTAAGTACCAGCCTGGCAAGCACAAGGCCCGGAGTTAAATCCCTGGTACAAAACAAAACAAAAAAGGGTACAAATACTTTCACTTATTTCATAACTAGGCTTAAAAATGGCTCTATTCAATATCAATTTATAGGAAAAACTTAACTTTCATTAATATATTTGATTTTGTCATTGTTTATATCTGTATGTTTCTCCAAAGTTTCATGTCATTACAGGCAGGGCTTTGGAAAGGTGATTAGAAGAGCAGCTTATAGGTAACTTGCTGTCAGGAGGTAGGGCGTGGTCTGAGAGACTGGACACAGGGGACACAGCCTAAAAGGGTCTGTCTCTCTTCTAGTCTTCTCCTTTCATGTTCTCTTCTTCTTGTCTGCCATGTCCTGAGCGGGTCTCCTTTACAATGACATTCTGCCAACCCATTGTCCTATGGAGCCAACCAACTGTGGATTGAAATGTCTACAGGTTGTGAGCAAAAATAAACCTCTAATTTGGGCCTCAAATACAGTGTCAAGATGAGAATGTGACTTTTATGCTTTGTGTCTAAATTTTACCCAAAGCCTCACGCAGTCATGGGGTGTGTTTCTAAAGTTTTTGACGGACTCATGGTCCAAAGCTAGGATTATGGGTGTAAGTGCTACACATGCCCTAGGGTAGATAACCTGAATACCATGAAAGGGAGAGAAAGAGGCTTGTTCTTGCTTCTTCTTCCATTTTTCTATTGTTGTTTTGTTGATTTTCACCACCATGGACTGTTGCCCTTTTCCAGGTGCCAATCTGATTTCAAGCCAGCCAAGTTTGGACTGAAACCTCCACAAAATGTGAGCTAAATAAACTTTTCTTTCCTTAATTCTTGGCTTCATTTTTTTTTTTTACTCAAAAATGAAAGAAAAGTAAACAAGACATTGACTAACAGAGGTTTTGCTCCTTGACAAGCAAGCATAGGTTGTTCATGTGCTACCAGACCTTGCAGTTCAGAATCCTTTGGATGAGGTTTGTGGGAGGATCTGCAGAGGTTTGAGGATTTCACTTGAAGAAGCAACGCTTAACAGAAGTTGATGGGAGATATCTCAGGCATAAAAGTCTAAAATCCTGATTAAAATGCAGACTTTAGAAAAGATTCTTAGTAGTTTTTACTTCAGAACAATACTACACAGGCACTTGAACTCGTCCATGGGTGCTACCCACCGGCAGAAAATTCACCCGTATTTTTCTCATTCCCTAACAGTTTGTAGGAGACTGAGATTAAGGGTGTTGAGCTAGGAAATCTGACAGAGGAAATGTCAAATTAGCCTAACAGTGGGATTGTAGCATAGATACCGTTGGGTATTTTAGCCAGATTTTTCTGAAAATCAGGAGCAAATGACAGATTGGAATAATTTAAAATGTTTTTGAGTTTGTCTGGAAAGGAAGCTCTAGAAAGACTTGGATCTACAATGCCTCAGCAGAGAGGTATTTATGCCAAAAAGCTTAGCACTAAAGCAAGGCCAAACACTTCAGGTCATTACAGTATGAAGATTCCTTGATGGGATGGTAATATTTGTTAAATACAAAGAAAAGAAAATGTTCACATACCCTAGAGTAGAGACATGAAAAAAATAGTTTGTGCAAATAGTCCCAGATACCTTACCTCAAGAATTGGGTTCCTTGCATTCATTTCATAATTGCTAGTCATCAAAGCCCTTGAGGACTTTTTCAGTCTTTACTGAAGGAGCTGTGGTTACTGCTCATAAGAGCAGCAGACCTTTACCTCATTCCCATGGTTCTGGTTTTATGGGTATGCAGAATGTAAGAGTTGTGGGCTCAGAAGGGTTTCTATTCAGATTTCAGAGCAAGACTTGTGACGACAGGCAAAGAAACCCTACAGGGCAATGTGTAAAGCTGGGTGATATCAGAGGTGCAGTGGAGGCTTCAGGAAGTTGGACAAGCCAGAAATATTGAACAGCTGAGGAAAACCACCTGGAATAATAAAATCCATCCAGGAGAAGCCAGAAGGGCTGTTGGCACCTACAGTATTATAGGGGGAGAAATGCCCAAGCTCTTCAGACTTCATATCTTTATTATTATTATTATTATTATTATTATTTCTAAGCATAATAACAATTTTGCTTAACTAAAAACAAAAGCAGAAACAAGTAACAAAGACAGAAGCAAAGAAACATATAACAATGTTGCAGAATTTCACCACAAAAATAGAAAATTGACAATGGTTGTTATATTACATATTGTTATCATCAAATCTATTGCTCAGATTACCAGATGTAGATATAGAAGATTGGTCTAATAATTGATTATTTGCTTAGTTATTTATTTATCTGGTACAGGGTCTCGTTAGATGTCTTGGACTCCTAATGATCTTCCTACCTCAGACTCCCCAGTTCTGGGATTACAGTTGTGTTCCACCCCATCTAGTTTCAGTGACTGGCACAGTGTATGCAGGGTTCTGGCAAGCAGTTGTTTAGACCACCAAGCTATCTCCCCAGCGAGGTCAAATAACTAGACATTAACTCTTCCTTCAATAGACCTTATTTTTTGTCTATTGAAAAAAAATATTTTTTTGAAGAGAGTATAACATTAATTGATAAGACATTAGAAATGGCACACAGTTGGAAGAACAAGATGAGAAGTATTCAACCATGGTTTTTGAATTGCACATTGGTGTCTTTGATTTAGTGCCTCATATTACAAATATTAACATATAGAGTTAGTCAAAGTGAAAAGTTTAAATGTTAACTGCTACTTTCAAAAAACTGATGGAAATTAATACTATCATCTCAGCGATTCTGTATATATACTTGCATAATTTTTACCTTCTTTTTTCCCTACCTTTTGTCCTTCCCTCAAGAATAAATAAAATCTGAACAGTACAATAGATATAATAAAATAGAGAGAAGCTGAAAGTAAGGAATAAGTAATAGACACCGCTGCTTTCCCTGGATGCTGGACCCAGAAGCTGGCCGCCAGTCTTGATTTGGCATCATTTCTATCTTCCCATTTCTCCTTTTTAAAATGGAGATGTTTACCCCATGCCTCTGTATGTCAGCAGTGTTTTATTTTCTTTTGATTCCCACAGGGACTCTCAGCTCAGAGTATGCCCAAAGTCTCAGAAAAATGTTTAGTCTGGGACTATTCAGCAGTTCTGAAAAAGTAAGCCTTTGGAAGCTCTCAAAAACGAACTATATAGTACATGGATTTTGCATGAAGCAATTTAAAAAATCTTTTCTGGATTATTTTGAATCAGTGTCAGGGCTTTTATTTAGAAGTCCAAACAAAATCATGTTCTCACAGATGAAGATTTAGGGAGGTGCTGAACCATGGTCCTGTGGAGTAGTCCAATGAAGAGTTTATAGCTAGTAATTGGGATTTGCTTGGAAGAGGTATGTTACCTGGGGCATGCCCCAGAAGGAAAAGCTCCTCCCCGCTCCTCCCTGCACCTGCTCTGCATTGCTGTAGCAGGACATGAACAGTTTCCCCTGACCTTACCCCTGATCTGTGCCATCATGCCTTACAGTCAGCTGACTGTAGAGTGTACGTATGAGCCCAGATCAACCTTTACTCCTCCCGAGTGCTGATTTGGTTATTTTATTTGAATGATCAAGACAGCTTATAAGACATTCTTTTTTGTTGTTTGTTCATTTCAAAACTGGGGATTGTACTCATTCCCTTGTGCTTGCCAGGGAAGCGCTTATTCCACTGTTCCATTTCCCTAGACCCAAGACATTCCTTTTGAGACCACTGTCACATGGAAAGAAAAAAATCACAGATAAGAGGAAAAATGATAATGAGCCACTCAAGTGAAATTTCTTTAGACCTCATAAAAATTAAACGCAGCCTTTCGATATGCTATTACTAGTATAAATAGTGTTTCTCATCTGTTGCTATTGGTAGTATTACTGACGTCAATGTGGAGAAAATGCTAGGTGTAGCCAATCATCACCTTTTTCTTCTCAAAATAATAGGAAACTAAATTAGCAGATGGGGGCACAATAAACCAGAGTAAAATCCTTCATTTGCTGAGCTCCTTTTCAGATGAATATGGGCAAGTGTCAATAACTTGTCAATATTATCCAAATAATAAAGATAATGGAAGTTCACAGAAATGCCTTCCAAATTCAAGGGCAGAAGCAAGCAAAATAGGTAAGTGAACCCCAAATACAACGAGCTGAGTACATGGCTACAGTCATCATATGGCTAAAGTTGGACAACAAACACAATGAAGCAAATGGAAGTCTCTTTTTCTTGTTTCCACTGTGCTTGCTTTTCACTGCATGATGGAAGGGGTGTGTGGGACATCAAGGCCATTTTGGTTCCATAAAATGGGAAACTTGTTGCCAATGCTATTAATTTATGATAGTGAAAAATATACTTTTTTTCAAAAATGAGTAATTTGTCTCCAAAGACAAGATCATGAAAAGTTCTATAGAACATGCTAGATTATAATTAGATTCATCTTCAGAGAAAAAGACACCGTGTCAAGTTTATTAAATTTCTTCTATGATGTGGACAGTTGATCAGATTGAGAACCAACAACTTTTGTGTGGATTCTCTATTCCAGTAACACTGGCTGGTTAATTTGTATATTAATTAGTTTGTGAAATAGTGCAAAATAAATTAGTTGGAAAGAATTAGTCACATATAATAGATTAAAAATTAAGTATCAAGCAATAAGATGTAGTGAACTTGAATGGTATGAATAACACAATTTTTCCAAATTGAGAGACCTTCATTTGTTACTAAAAGTTTTTACAGGTAAATACTGTATTACTAGCATCTATGTGTATGATTTTAGTGATACAAAACTACTATAACTTCAACCGTTTGACCAAACATTTTGTAACTGGATCTGAAACCATATTGATAATATAATTAAATTCATATAGTATAAACACTGAAATTTACATTATTTAGATATTTAATCAGTATAATATGTGATTATGTTTTGTGTTTTCTCATGTGTATGAAAAGTGAAATGAATTAAGACACACAAACTTACAATAGCATGAACAGGAAATCAATTGTACTAGAGGAAAAGAATGGTTGTCCAATTTGAAGAAGAAGCCTTAGCTGTTGCACAATTACTTTACACAACTTATTTATCATAGTACCTAGATTGTCATGTGTAATGTGTTAATAATATTCCTCAGAATTCTCAAATAATTTAGAGCATATGTGAGAAATCGAAAAGAAATTTCTTAATTTAAACTTCAAATTTCTAGAAGATATATTTTGTAAAGATATGAAAGTCTAACCACATAAGTAGTGTGTAGTCAGCACACCCAGAAGCCTTATAATAATAATGATCAATATCAAAGATATTACTAAACCGTTTATAATTCATTAGACATTATACTTTGTCCTTAGCTCACTGGCTTTTAAAATGATCCTATCATTTCGCATAAGGTCTTGAGAGAAGCCAACATTCATACTGTACCTGAAGATATTCAAAAACAACATCAGAACAGGACAGGTAAATTCCTAAGTGAAAAGAATCACATAGTTAAAGTAAATGTAAGGGGCCGGGGAGATGTCTCAGTAGAATAAGTGCTTCCCTGGCAAGCATGAGGGCCTGAGTTCAATCTCGAGTTCTGCAAAAATAAATAAATAAATAAATAAATAAGATGCAATATACAACAACACATTTAAAATTTTGTTCTGATTCTACTCCTGAGGAAATCAGGTTGGATATATATATAAGTTGTGGTATAGATTTTGCATGTAGATATAA
>NDGN011517632.1:1143-22829 GCA_002564285.1 Tympanoctomys barrerae | reverse complement strand
CACTACAAGTCTGATCTAGTAGTGAAACCCTGAACACCCTGTAGACCCTTCCCTAAAATACAATCAATCCATCCATCAATCAATCGATTCTTCGTATGTCTTCTGAGTTCTCCAATTTATCAGTATACAAGTTACTGTATAGGATTGTGCACTGTATTGTTAATAAAATTTGGATTTGGAAGTGTCCATTTTGATTTCAACTTTTAAAATTTTTAATTCCATTGATTTGTGTATTTTATTTATTTATTCTTTAATTTTATGTATTTGGTACAGTTTCTCGCTATGCAGCTCACTCGTAGTGATCCTCCTGTTTTCATCCCATCCAGCACTGGGATTATAGGCATGTGCCACCATCCCCAGTCACTGTGGCTGGCTTGGGGTTCCAAAGTCAGAGCCAGTGCATATTTGTGTTTCTTTTTGTTATTGCTAAGAATGACTAAGAGTTTATATATTTCTTTTATTCTTTCAAAGAACCAGCTCTTTGATTCTACTCTAATCTTTATAATCTCCTTCCTTGTACCAGGCCTGAATTTGGACAGTTTTTGGTGTTGTAGGACCTTGAAATGAATCATTAGGTTATTTATTTGGACTTGCTCTGTTTTTATGATATAGGAAATCAAACTATAAACTTCCTTCTTAGGACTGCTTTTATTGTGTCCAGTAAGTTCTTGTATGTTTACTGGAAGTAGCATTTAATTCTCGAAGCTGCATTATTTCTTCCTTAGTATTTGCTGTGACCCATGTATTATCCTAAAGTACATTGGTCCAGGGATAAAACTTAGCAGCACAGCACTTGACTGGCAAGCACAAGATCTTGAGTTTGATTCCTGATAAATTCCCTCTAAAACATTTGCTGTTTAATTTACACTTTTGCCATGGTTTCATTTGCCTCTGCTTTCTAGTTTCACTGAACAAGGATATAACAATATATATGAAAAAAATTACTCTTTTGCATGCGATAAAGCATGTTTTATTGGCTCTCATGTGGGTTATTTTGGAGGAATACCCATTTACTTCTGAAAAAAATGTATATCTGTTCTTGTGTGGAATATCGTGTATATTCCTATTAAATTTGTTGTTTAAAGGTTTGGTTCAGCTCAGATATTTCTATGTTGACATTTTGGTCTAGTTAATCTATTTGTTTCAGTGGGCTATTGATGGTCCCCATTATAGCTATACTGATGTTTTTGTCATATTTTCTGTCCAACAATATTTGTTTTATGAAGTTAAGTGCAGGGCTGTTTGGTGCATGTTTGAATTTCTTTCCCTTGTTGAATAGTTCCCTTGACCAATATGTAGTATCCTTTTCCTCTTCTGATCAGTTTTGGCTTGAAGTCCATTTTATCTGAAAATAGCCTAGCTGCTCCTGCTTATTTTAGAGTTTCTATTGCATGGAAGAATGTTTTCCATCCTTTACTGTTTAGTCTATAAATTTTTTTGTATTATAGGTGATCTTATATATAGTAAACTGTTGGATTTTGTGTCTTGACACATTCTGTAAATCTATGTCTTGTGATTGCTAAATTAAGACCATTCACATTGATAGTTTTAAATGTTAAGCATTGCATTATCCCTGATGTATTATTTCTGTGCTGCCGATTTCCTTTATTTCCCTTTTACTTAATTGGTCTATCTACCTGTATAGGACATTTGGTATTGTTAGCTTTATTATCTCCTTTTCCAATATCTCAATGATATCTGTCATGCTAATTTAATAAACATGAATTTTTTAGGTGCACTTTACTTTTGAAATTTCATATTTTTCCATCAATTTTTAAAGATAATTTTTCAAATATATTAGTCTGTTGGAAGTTATTTTATCTTAATGCTTGAAACAATTTACTCTAACCTTTCTTTACCTTTATGATGTATTCTAATAAGTCTGCATATTTCTGATGGATTTTCCTTTATAAATAATCCATTACTTTTCTCTAACAGCTTGTAATATTCTATACTTGCATTGGAATTCTGCTTTTTTGAATAACAAGTGTCACCTCGTAGTTCTTTGTTGATCATGACTATTTGGGATTCTATATGCCTCACTTATCTGTGAGTTGAATTCTGTTTCCATGTTCCAAAAGTTTTTGCTATTACTTCTATAAAAAGTTGTTTGATGTCATTTGTGCTGCCTCCTTATTTTTCACTAATTCCAGTTAATCAGAAATTAATCTTCTTTGTGTCATCTAGCAGCTGTTTGGACCATTTTTCATGTTCTCTTATTTTTAAGATTTCTCTCATTTATTGATCACCAGTCTTCTAGATCTGACCCTGTCTTACATTGATCAGCACTGCAGCCTATACCTACAATACAATATTTAATGTCCTGTATTTTTTGAAACTTTTTATAGAGCCAAAATTCCTTTCTATGCTGGGTGTTCATATTTTACATCTGTTTGTTTAGCTCTGCCAGCTTTTCATTAGTATCTATGGTAAGTTTGCTGATCTTTTTCTTTAAAATAGTATGAGATAATTTTCTGTTTAGTTGTATCTTGTTTGAATTCACCAAGTACCTTATTGACCTGTTTTGTTACTGCTGTTGTCCTTTCAGGTAATTCATCTGGGTGCTTTTTTTATCTCGTCCCTGATAATTGCCCTTATGTTGGCTTTGGGGCAGTTGGGAGTCTGGGCAATGTTTTGTTGTCTTTTCTTCCTGTTTCTAGTTTCTTTTATTTTTTTAAAATTTCTTTTTCTATGCTGAGGTCTACAGGTTATGGTGGGTATTTCTGTGGCTAGTATGTAGACTTCAGTCAATGTCTACTTTTCAGATGTGATGTCGCTAAATACTGCAGTGGTCTTTGGTCCCAGAGTTCAGCCACTCCCATTTATTTGGGATGGGAGGTTGCAGATTATTTAGCTCAGTACCAACTTCTTCAAAGATGGGCCACTTTGTTTATAAAGCCCCAGTAATCCAAATATTAGTACACAGGTAAAAGGAAGTAATAGCACATCTATGTCACTTTGGCTATAGTAATAAAATCAATATCAACAATTATGTCAAATATAATCTGAATATTCACATACTCTATGAACCAATAATTATCTACCTTATCCATAGAAAAATATCTATTATTTTCTATAGATTCTAAGACAAACTAGATATTGATCAATAGTAAATATTTACTCAAAGAAAAATCTTTACCTTCACTAACAACATGACAGCATTCAACAGTCTGAAGTAATATCTAAGTTCCTATAAATTCATAAAGCTTAAAGTGTATATCAATAATGGTACAAGGTATGAGGAATGCCAGTATGAAAAAGGTAGAATTTGAAAAAATTTAGCAACAAAAGATGAGAAGAAAGTGATAAAATTGAAATACAGTATCTTATTAGGAATAAAAAGAAATAAGTAGTAGTAGATAAAAGTAACAAAGAAAGCCAATAAGAAAAGGAGAAATAAGAAAAAAATAGCATAAACTAAAGGAAAAAAGAAAAACTATAAGGGAAACAATTAAAAGAGAAGAGTAAGAAAAGAAGAAAAAGAAAAAAAATAGGAAGAGTGCCTAAATAAAGATGATGATAACAATATAAAGAGAAAAATAAAATATATGAAAATAAAATAAAACTTCAACACCACACACACACACACACACACACACACACACACAATTGTAGAGAAAAAATGGGTCAAAGAATGTCTTATCTATTTCCAAATGAGTGATTTCCTTCCAGGATTTGTGGTACTTGGACTTGCAATATATTCCTTCTATGACAGGATGTCATAGTTCTCTCTGTCCCACTTTCTACTCAGTAGGTTTGTGAAGTCACTCCCCCTTCAAGAGGTCCCTTTTCTGTTAGCCTCAGACTGTGATAACTGCCTAAACCACATCACTTCCCTATTTGCATTGGCACATGGGGAAACAATCAGGCTGCTGAAGAATGCAGGCCCTCTGTCTTCTGGTGTGATCTTGAACTTCTGAGATGTCGTGGGATCTATGTCTAGAACCTCACCTTCTCCCAGTCTGTCTCCTACTACTATCTCTTTCTCTATCCCTGTAGCAGGATAACACTACAGTCCTGAAATGAAATTTCAGTATAGATGTTCTGTGGCTCAGGCACATAAATCAGCTCCCTTCCAAAACAGTGCCTGGTTAAGCTCTCTCCAATAAAACAGCAGATGCTGTACTAAATCTTTTCTTCATCTCTATCCTGCTACAAAGAAAACAATCTCAGGGTATCACCCATGCTGCTTCTTCTTGTTGCTGTTGTTTGGTTACACCAGCCTAGTATTTTGTGGGGGGATAGTGCTACTGACCCATCTGTTATTTCTCCATGAAGCAAATGACTCTTCTGGACATACCTCTCTCTGGGCAGTTGGCTTCATCCTGGATCAAGTTAATTGTTTGATATTCAGCTCTGTGGCTCTGTGCTGAGAGGAACGAAGGTGTGAAACCAGCTAGGTGTGGCAGTTTGACACGCAAAACAGTGGGTCCCCTCTTATTACTGCGTAGTGGCAGATCCCTACTGGGAAGTTTTTATACCAAAATGCATACCAGATTGCATAAAATTGAAAACAAATGAACTCTTAAAGAAAGTTGTTGGAAGACTTATACATTAAAAACTGCATTAAAAGTGGTTCCATTATTCTTGTTTTTCTGAAGATACTTGGCTAAGTGGCTAAATGGAACAAATAAAATGCCTGTTTTTAGTAATTTTAAGGAGTGTTTAATCACTAGGCAATGTTCTGATTTCACTAGTTCTTAGAAAATAATTTATTTAACCATTTTGCAGCTCAGCTTTTTACTGTTAAAATAAAGGCAATGCAAAAATCTAATACATAGAGTGATTGTTAGTATTAAACTGAGTCTATCCATATAAATACTTAAGCTGAATGTTAGAGATTTTAAAAAGAAAAAAAAACAAAGATACAGTAGAGAGTATGGAAAAGGATGGCATAGGCTTTGTTGAGGGGTCTGATCAGTCATCCTCTTAACACTAGACAATAAGACACTGAGAAATTGCTAACTGGTTTGGGGCCAGAATATGACACAATCAGATTTGTGACAGAGGAATAATGCTGAAGATACATGAACTGGCTATGATCAAAATTATTTACTTTTTCGTTCTAAACAGATTAAGGTAGCTAATGATTTTGCTATTTTGTGTAGAATTTGGTCAGGTTCTGGTACATTACATTATATAAGTCACCAAATAGACTCATCATAATGCATTACATAATTAAAAGAGTAATAAAGAGAAAGATAATAACGGATATTTTCATACATCAATTTAGAGAGGAGATCAATAGAGAAAATAGTGCTTTCTCAAGTTACCACACCTAGAAATCATAGCCATCTATAGCCTATGGCGTATTCTTACATAAACCTGATGACAAATCATGCACCAGTATTTATATGCAGAGAAAGAGAGAAGAAATTTCTTCTTATTAGTATATATTTTCAATGCATAACAATTACATACATCTGGGGACTGTTACATACATACACACGCTGTGTCTTGATCTTTTTACTTCTCATCTCTACTTCTGCCTCTTTCTTCAGATTCATTTCCAAAATCTCCATGTAGTCTACCTCCCAGATAAGCACTTATTCTACTGAGCCATCTCCCTGGCTCTACTTCCCTTTTTCCTACTGTGAGAAGAAAACAAGTCTAGAGAATGGACAATGTGTGTGTGTATGTGTGTGTGTGTGTGTGTGTGTGTGAGAGAGAGAGAGAGAGAGAGAAGGTGTGTCTAAGTTTAAATGTTGTAAGTGTAAGCTTTTTAGTGTCTCGAGCATATGATTTCTGTATCCATTGATTTAAATATAAAATTAGTGAAAGTTTGAAGGAAATATAATTTGTTCATATTTTAAGAGACATAAGTGTGTGGATAGGTAGATAGCTAGAAAAGAACATAATAAGGATGTTAAAAATGAATTGTATTGGGAGAATTTGTTCTAAGAAAATAAGAATTTAGGTTGTCTTTAATTTAAAGGCAATTCAGAGGAAAAAAAGTTTCTGGGCAGCAAGAAATCAGCTGAATGCATAAGGAGCCAAGCACAGCCCCCATCTATCATTTGCAGCATGCTAGTGCTGTGCTCTACCTTAGCCAAAAAAGTCAAGTATAAAATGTACTCAGAGCTCCTGATACCTTTCCAACATTTTGCACTGTGCTCTGGCTGGTGTTCACGTAGGTAAAATTATTGCTTTTATTTTAAAAAAAAGAAAAGAATAGTTAATCACTACTAAAATTTTCTTGATAAATTTGTTTAATACTTGCAAATTATTCTACAATAGTAATTATAGAGATGGTTAACAATTTAAATAGCATATTTTAAGATATCACGTTATCTAATTGAGCTATGTGGGAAAGCCTTTCTCCTCTTCTCTATTACTTTGTTGTAACTTACTTCTCTCTCCCCACTTCTCCCCCATCCCATATTAACTAGTTAGTGGGTGGTTGATCCCTATCCAGTGAATGTAGCTCAATTGAAAAAAAAGCTTTCCTGTATAAATAGAAGATACTCTGTCATTGGGAGATTTTTACATCATTATTTTTATAACTATTTCTGATCACTGCATTGATGCTTTGTGTGACCAATTTAGAAAGGGCAGAAAACTATTGTTAAACTGCTGTGCATGTCTAGAATCATCTAGGCCTCAATCTCAACTAGTTGTATTGTGCAAACTTAAAAGGCATACCATATATGTGTGTTACTAGAAATAAGAATCAGAAATGCTCCCTATTAGTCAGATTTCCCTTTGCTGGACAGTATGCAATACCCACAACTTAATTGATGGCAGTTTAAATTTGGCTCACAGTTTCAGCGAACTTAGCATGTGATTAGCTGACTTCAAGGCAAGAAGATCGTGGCCGAAGGTCATGGTATACGAAAGCAGCCCAGTTTTATATAAGCAGGTGAACAACAGCACAAAAAAAAGGGGCAAAAGCCCAAATTAAAAAAAAAAAAACAATTCCATGCCTACATGGCATACCCAAACACAACCAGAAGTATGTCTCACCAGGACGCTGGATGGCTCTTAAGTGATTCAGGTTGACACAGTTAGGCTTAGCTGTCACTCACTCTAAATTCCAAGAGTTTGGGCACCAAATAATGCCATGTGTGGAAAATTTTATGCTTGACTTCGTGAGTTTGGTTGCAGGAAGAAATTCATGTGAAATAAGAATGTTTTCAAAATTATCTTCAGAGTCTGTCAATTCCATGTTTAGACTTTCATTCCATCCTAGAGATATCTCATTGTGCATGTCAATATTTCAAACTTTTAAAAATCCCAAATTCTGAAACTCTTTCGAACTCAAGTATTGTATATAAGGGATACTCAACTGTATATCATAAATTATAAGATTATAAAAGTTTTTTATTATTTCTTCAATATTAATTCACCCCAAAACTATGCATATCAACAATATCTAAGGTTAAATAAATAGATGACAGTTAAAAAATTTAAATTCTGGCCTGTCACTTTGCAAAAACCATCAAAAGTGGTTCAGATCATCTTAACCTTAAATACAGTAATTCAATATTTAAGTAGTAATATGGAACTGTCAGATGAAAGCCTTGTGAATCTACTTTTGACTCTATGTTTCTATATTTGGCACACTGTCTCTACCATCCAACATCAGCTTCCACTCTGACCCTTCTGTCTCAGTCTATTTTTTGCTGTTGTAATAGAACATCATAGACTAGGTAATAAAGGAAGAAAAATTCATTTTCTTACAGAGCTGAGGCTTGAGAAGTCCAACAGCAAGCCTGCAAGTCTGACATTTGATGACAGTCTCATTTTCATTTGCAAAATGGTGACATGAATTCTGCATTCTCTGGAGGGGAAGAACATTGATGTTCAGGTGACAAACAGGACTGTGGCTCTTGCTGTCTAATCACCTCTTCAACGTCCTACTGCAATACCATTGCTTTAGATATTACCTTTTCACATGAGTTTGGGAGGGAACAAACATTTAAACCATAGTACTTTTCTAGGAAGCACCATAGTGCTTTGGTGATAGCCTGATGGCTGGAGTCTGGTGGGTTGGAGCTGAGATCCTAGTTTAATCTTCTACTACCTATATGAATATGAGCAAATTGTTTACCATCTCTTACCTTTGTGATAATGTTTGGTCATCCTCAGCTTCCAAGATATAGAGATTGCAAAATGAAAAGATAAAGGCAAAATTAGTGTAAGGTGATTGGGATACTTGTCCTAAAAGCAAAAATCAAAGAGGAAATGGCACCAATTAAGGTAATATATTTCATGCGATATTTTAGAAAAGCAATTTATTATTTTAAATTGCTCTTATCTAAACTATGATTGAAGTAATAGGAAAAGAAGTGAGTCAGAGGTGTTTCTTCACAGGGATTGATTATTTGATGTTTTGATACTCTGTTCATTACGGCAGCATGTTGAGCTTCTGAAGCACCACTCACGGATGTCCTTCCCTAATCTCAAAACCCATGACTATGAGATGTCACTGTGATGTTTACATTATACAACAGTAATTTAAAATCTCTAAAGCAGAGATTTTCTTTGGCTGATGACAAAACAGTAAAAGAGAAAGAAGTCAGAGAGATTCAGAGTGCAGAAAGAATTCAAGCTGTCATGGTTACTTTGAAGAAGGAAAAAACCACTGGAAAGAACTGGAGAATAGTCATGTAGAAAGAATGACCAATAAGAATGTAGGAAAAGGACCTCATTTCTAGTGAACATAAAGAACTGGACTCTGCCATCAATAGGAATGATAGGAATGAGGTAGGTTTTTTTGTTTTGTTTTTGTTTGTTTGTTTGTTTTTTGCTAAACCGGGGATTGAACTGAGGCCCTTGTGCTTGCCAGGGAAGTGCTTATCCTACTGAGCCATCTTCCTGGTTCCTAGGAATGAGTTTGAAAGGGATTCGTAAGTTACAATTTGATTTCAGACTTGTGACGTGAGACTTACTCTATTTGTGTCTTCTTTGAAATTATCAAATAAGTGGATTTTATTTTATTTATTTATTTTATTTTAATTTAATTTAATATTTTGGTACTGGAGATCAAACTCAGGACCTTGCACTTGCCAGGCAGGCGCTTAAGCCACTCAGCAATCTCCCCAGCTCAGACATTATTTTATTTTATTATTTATTTTTATATTGATTGAATGATTGATTGATTGATAAAGGGTCTTACTATGCAACTTAGATTCATAGTGATCTTCCTTGTCTAAGCCTCCCTAGTGCTCTGATTACAGACATGTGCCACTATGCCCAGTTCTGGGACCCACTTGGTATGTGGGTCTGGGGCTTGAACTCCAGGCCTTGCGCTTGCTAGGCAAGTGTTTATGCTGCCAACTATCTCCCCAGCCCCTAGAGATTTATTTATTTATTTATTTATTTATTTATTTATTTATTTATTTATGGTGGTACCAGGGATTGAACCCAAGACATTGAGCTTGCCAGGCAAGCACTTATTCCACTGAGCTATCTTCCCAGCCCTTTTTTTTTTTTTTTTTTTTTCTTTTTCTGGTACTGGGATTGAATTCAGATATTGAACTTAGACCCTTGTGCATGCCAGGGAAGCAATTATCCTACTGAGCCATCTCCCTGGCCCTTCCCCTGAGTTTCAATTGTGTAATATTTGACATAATTGAGGTACAAAATGCATGTTCTTGTTAGCTGTTTGTTAGTTGTTAGTTCATAGGGTTCTCTGATTCCAGTCACTTAGAGCATATCACCTTTACCTTCCCCATTTTTTCTCCATATACCTATCTCTACAAATAGCTATTGTCCATCTGTTCTTACCTCTATCAGATCCTCCTACATTGGGGACTTTCCTATGAAATGAAGTATTACAAGAATATCACCAGATATCATAACATCAAGTCACCTTCTGTAAAAAATATCCAGCCTTACACAGTTCAAAATTATATTCCTCCTATATATTTGTGGATTCTTTTATCATCATGGCACCAAGGATTCATATTAATAAAATTTATTTCTATAGATTTCACTTTTTTCCAGAGTTGCTTTCAAATGCTTTTGCTAAATTTAGAGAATTTGGGATATGCGACTTTGAGAAACATGAACTTGGAGATGGGAGAGATTAAGATGAAAAAAGTGGTGATTTATGGACTTGCTCTCTTATTCAGAGTATGCATCTGAATTGCTAGGATAACACTTATTTAAAAGTTCCTTCTTTTTTACAAAAGGAAGAGAAAGAAGGTAGCTGTAAGGGTCATTCATACCCACTCATGTTAATGACTATTTTCACTAGGATTGAATCACAGGTATTTTGTATCTATAGAAGTGATTGTGTTTACAGTGCATGTTGATTCATAGTTGCATAACTAATCATGACAACTTTATTAATTGCTTATTATCAAGGGTTTTCTCTTTTATTAGAGAACAAGTGACTTCTTTCCCTTGCACTGGGTTGTGTATATATCTCTGTATGATAGAGATTAATGCATAAAGCTTTGCAAGAAACTGCCTCATTGATTTTGTTGCCTTTATATTTGTCTTCCTTAGATGACTTCCACTAACATAGATGGAGGATGTACAGCCCATTGCAGTAGGACATCCAGGACCCCACCAGTGATGCTTGGGATTCTGGCTTGAGTTCAGGAAGGTAAGTCAGTAAGAAGTTAAGGGAATATTTGACAAAGAAATGAATTCAAATATTGATTATTTTTTAAGTTTCCTAAAAAGAGTGCTTCTTTGACAGAGGCATTTTTATAAGCGTTAGTTTTTGCTCATAATTTGTATACTGGTAGAAATACATTAGCAACATTGGTATAATGATATTATTCTATACTGTAATACTTGTATATTTTATCTCTTGAATCTCTGTTTGAGTATTTCTACACTATATTTTAAAATTCTTTTGATCCTATATTAACCCATTCTTTGTTCTACTGTATAATTTAGAAATGTTTGTAAACTTTATATATTTTCCCCTTCATTATTAAGATTTAAACTGGTATCTGAGATTTTTTTATGCAGTAGTAAATTCTACACTTGAACATAATTTAATCTACCGGCATCAGAGTTAATGATGAATAAATGTAACTCACCTCAATACATGGAACCTCCTTTTTGAGAAAAACCCCAAAAACTCTTTGTTGAAGGAAAGTACCAAATCAGTACCATAGAGACTTCTGTGCCATGATAGTGCATTGAATACAAGAAAGCTGATGGGATAGTTTTAAAAAATGTCCTGACAGAGTCAAGGTGATGGCCATTTTTAGCTGCCCTGCTATCCATCACCTCTTTCAGCCAAGCATACTCCATCATATGCAACAGCCTCATGAATTTATGCATCAAGCTGTGCAGCCAGTCGTGCCGAGGGCGCTGGTGACAAGCGAAATTGCTGTGCGCCTCATTTAGCTGTTTATTGCGCCTGAGTACGTGTTGCAGCTGTCATCCCACGATGGGATGATAGTGCTCGTTAATAGACAAGACAGGCAAATAATGATGGAGGCCACAGCAAGAGGTGCTCATCTGCCAATGGGCTCTAAGCAATATCACAAACATCCACAAAGTTTTCCATCAAAAACAGCCCTGTAAGGAAATAGAGAGGGCAGGGCTGTTCTTCGTGGGACTAACAATGGAGATTAAACTTTGGGAAAAAAGGGTAGCCCAGTGGATCGTGTACCTGAAAGCTTGCATTTGGGCTTCCACACTACTTTCTCTTTTCAAAAGAATCACTAGAAAACGGTCACCCATCACAGCCAGATTTTCTTGCAGTGCCCAAGTTGACTGAATTCCCAGTGTAGACCATAGAATTAACCTTAGTCCAGCTGAGCAGTTGTCCTTAGTCTGTGTCCTCTACAGTGCATGAAATTGTGAGTGTTATTTTTCAACTGTTTAAAGACTTGTTTCACACATTTAGGATTTTGACTGCTATCTATCAGTTCTTTTCAGTAATTCAGTGAAAGCAACTTGAAATATAAATATTCTGTCTTTATATTTGAATGAAATTTTCTTTATGTGAAACTGAATTATATTCAAACGTTCATATCTTAGCACACAGCGAAGAACCTCTTAATGAAATCTCTTGGAGATGAAATTCTGTTAAACAACTGACTCGTTTCCTTGTTGTCCTGAATGTGTGCTGCTCAGTCTTGTGGGTATTTCATAACTGATGATTAGCAGGTGCCTCTAGTATTAGCTTTATTGTGAATGTTTCTCATATTACCAAGAGTGTACTCACTTTGCAAAAATATAAATCATCCGGAGTTAATTAACAAATCCTAATTAACAAAAATTCTGACAATCCTTTAAAGATTTTTTATAAATAAAAATAATACTTAATATAACTTTAATTTAAATCCTGATAATTGGGTATTGAGTCTCAAATATGAAAAAAAAACAAAGCCTAAACTGTAAACTTAGGATGGAAATAATTACAGATATTTTATAATTTAATAAGAGAGATAGAAAAACCCACATGCATTAAAAATTGGAAATCAAATGCATTAACAATCTATTAGACATTACACATATTTAATAAACTGCTGTCTTAACTATCATAACACTTGGCAATGATCTTTTTAATGATATCCATCGTACTATTGGGAAAAGTGCCAAAAGTTTAAGAGAGACACTATTTTTTTGGTATTTCAATTTTAAAATTAATTTTGTAGATTCATGAAGAAAATAACATTATTTTCACTCTTTATAAGGCAATACTTAGCCTTTTAAAAAAGAAACCATAATTTTGTTCTGGTGAATGCCAAAGGTCATCACAGAGAGCGATCATATATGTAAAACCAATTTTTACTTAGTTGAAAGAGATCCAGAGACAAAATTCTGAGCACAACTTGTGAATTTGAGAGTTTATTATAGAAAACTCTGGATCAGAGTTGTGGAAGCGAGCTAGGCAAAGAATGACCTGGGACTATGAGGGCACAGTGGCTCTAGGGCCTTCTGGCTTATGGTATAAATTTATAATGTATTGTTGACAAACACTGTTATCAATAAATACATCAAGTGCCATAGAACATATTAACTTGTGCCTGGGGAGATGGCTCAGTGGAATAAGCCCTTCCCTGGCAAGCGCAAGGGCCTGAGTTCAGTCCTAGGTTCCTCCAAAAACAAAAACAAAAACAAAAACAGAACATACTAACTGCATTTACATAGAAAAACGTATTTGTTGGAGTTGCAGGGCTATTATGGAAGAAACCTCACAAACCCTTTAGTGCATTTTAGGGATGAAGAACTCAAGTAGCAGACAGAGGTCAAGTGGCCCAGTGAGATGTCCAGTGAGCCACCTGATGCACTTAAACCAAGGTCGCTGAGCCCTGATGTCTCCCCCAGCGCTTCCTGGAGCAATGCCATTTTTCATACCCTTGCTCTAACTGACTTTGTTGGTATATTTTTATCATTTGCAACAAAAGTTTTATTTTTATATGTATAGTGCTTCCCAAGATCATTTCGATTCATCTATATACATATGCATATTTATTTACATATGCTTATTAAAAAAGAGGGAAAAAGAATACAAGTCATCTAACAATGCCTTGGGTAAAATAAGAATGGTTGTGTAATGAAAAGAGGAGAGAGAATTATAAGGAAAAAAACATGCTCAGGCTAAAGATAATTGTTAGATTTGAATACAAAATTCACCAGTGATTTAAGAGGGTTGATTCATTCTTAAATGTGATTATTGTCTTTGGGCTAAAAATTACTTCAGTGAGAATTGATCTTCAGTTCTATGATGGAATAAATGAGAAAACATAAGTTAACTTACACAAATAGTTTTATGATGCACATTTCAAATATATACATATTCTGTAAAATGAAGCATTTCAGTATGAATTATTTAAAGGTATCTTTCTTCTTTAAAACATTCGTGTCTGTGGCTAGTCTGTTACTCAAAATGTGTAACAAAGTCATTAAAAATAACTTTACACTTTTTATCTTGATATTGAAATATCTATTTGCTATAGGAGTCTGATAAACAGTGTATAGAGCAAATGTGTATTCTACAGCAATTAATTTGGATATATAGAAGGCATTATTATTACACAGAAGGTACAGAATTTCATTTGGAGTATACATTACAGTAATGATTTAGCTCAGAGTCTTAATGTAAAATCCCAAGAACTAACATGCAATAACTTTATATGCTTTATTTTCTTTCCCCTGTTTTGTGCTTACTATGGAATAAGGCAGCAAGAGCTATGTTACTCCACTCTTCTGCTTTTTTGCAAATAATGACAGCAACAACAAAATTTTTTGGCATTTACATAACTAATGGTCAGCAAATTTGAATATGTTGACTTATTTTTCTTAATGGAATGGAAAAGAAATGTGTGTTACACACACAAAGTTTTATTAACATTTCATAAAATGGTTGCTACAATCAAAGGGACTGCTCTGAAAATTAAATTACTGGGCTGACTCTGAAAATCAGCATAATATGGTCTGTTTAATTCAGTCATGCTAAGATGTTAGATTCTCCTTCATTCTCTCTGCTTTCACTCTCCTTCACCTGGGGGCATCTGCTGATGAGTCTCTTCTAGAGGTTGTTTAATGACTATTTTACAGGAACTGTCAGCTTTCTAAAGACCAGTGGCACTGGGCGTCACTGTATTATCAGCCTTTTTACACAATTTGCCTGACTGTAAATCGGAGGTTTAAAAGTACAAGGAAAGCTCCTATTTGATTTAATAACTGGCTGAGAGATGTCGATTAATCTCTCTATGTTCTGATGTTTTACACGTAAAGGTCATCTATTGTTTGTTTATGCTCACTTTGCTGATTTTTAGAAACACGGGAAATAAGAATCCCCACTCAGAAGAGCAAAGGGTGGTCTAGGGGAAAATCCCTGCCCTGTGCACTCTGGGATTTGGACTCAAATCCTATTTACACAGGAAATGAAATAAATGCAGCCTTTACATTAATCAAATATAAAACTTCAAACTATGATCCCTGCTCTATTTAGCCAAAAATAATTTATTTCCATTTGTAAAAAAGAAGTTATTGGTATATAAAGAAATCATTTTTGCTTCTCCCTGTTCCTATGAACCCACCGAAGAGGAATCTTTTTAGTACCATTATTTTATCTTACTTAGGAAATGTCATTTATTCAAGTATATACTTAATTTGAAACTTTTTTATGAATGTATTCTTTTCAAAAATTATGTAAGTCCACTATAATCTTAGTATATAAGAAAAAATCATGCTTCCTGAATTTTAACATGAGTACTCATGACACTCGTGAAATTATTTTTGGCAGTTGTAATCTTTGTACTCTTTAAGAAGAAAAGTAATCTTCTAATCAATGAATATACTAATCAATCAATCAAATTTCATCAACAAAAAGAATGATGTAAGACCACAAGAAAGCAGCACACAAGACAACACTGAGGAAAAACTTAATAAATTCATAACTATGCTTTTAAAAATTAGGACAACAAAGTGAAATCATTTGTCCATCAACAAAAATATTACCTAACTATGAGTTTCTCCAAACAATGGCAAAGAATAATAATTCTGGCATTACTCTTCCTGAATGTGGATTCTTTACTGTCTATGGCAATAAGACAATGAGATCCAGTAGAAGGTGGGACAGAAATAGGAGTAAAGATGGTCAGAAATTTCCCCTCTTTTTCAAGAACAAGAATAATATAAACACTGAAGAAAAACACAATGCACAGCTTTTCATTTGATGACCTATTCTGACGTGAGAAGCAGAGGCATGTGGATATCAACCTTGCAAAATCCTCCAACTAGACCTTTCTATTATCAGGTAATTCAAGGTATCAAAAAGCCATTTAAGTAAACTGAATACCATTTGCTTTTCATTGGAATCTCAAATCCATATTCTAGTAACAAATGGTCACACAGCAACTGTATATATAAATAAAATAATGGGCAAAGTTCTGGTAAAATGTTCAGAATGTTGTTTGGAAAGCGTTTCTTAGGGAAAATATAGGAAGAGGAATAGGCAACCTGGGATAACACTGACATCGCCTAATAAAATCTCTTTAAAGGAACGTCTCCAACCTCAGCTCCTCTTAAGAAATTATAGAGCCTCTTTTAGTGGATATCCCCTTCCTTGGGCTTTTATCACATTGCATCGTATTTATTTGTATAGATGTTGATAGCTCTACAGAGATTTTTCCTCACAAAGGCAGGTACAGTTTTATATTTATCTTGCTATTTCCCAAATATTCCAGTATATATAGGGTAGTGTTGGTCATACAATCACTACTCAGTAAATTTTGTTTGAATTGTACAACCAAACTGTTGTATTTTGCATATTTTATAAAGACCCCAGTAAAGTATTCAAAATGTTACGTTTCTCCTTAAAACTCAGACTGCTTCCTCCTGCTCAGCTTGAAGGAGCACTGAGATTGGACATAGAGATAGAGATTCTTGTCTCAGTTCTGTTGCTCTGTGGCTGCCAGAGAATGCACTTAAACTTGAGAGTTTTCCATTCCTTATCAGTAAAACTCAGGATTGCATAAATTCTGAGATTCTGGACAGCCATGAGCCATGATTAAGAGATCTCTGCTATTCATGTTTGTAATCAACTCTTTCCTTTAAGTTTATTTGCTACTGTAAATCATTATTCATAACTAGCATCTGTTATATGTTTTCTCTTGACATTAATATTTGCTTCTCCTATTCTCACAACAATGCTAGGAATTAAGTTTTTAGAAATAGTGAAATTGAGCGTTGGAATGATTTGGTACTCTTCTGAGGAGTAACATACACTATGCATAGCAGCACCAAGATTAAAGCCTGGCCTGACAGCGCTTGCTTCCTAGCTCTTTCCATTGTCCTGCCCAGTTCTATCCAGGGCTCATTCTTTTCTGAACTTCTAACAGGATCATATTATAATATTAGAAATAGAAGTCCTGAAGGAAACAACGGGACCCTCTGTGAGCAAAATAACTGCTAAACCCAGCACTCCAGGTTGTTTTGTTATCAGAGGAGATAATGTTCCTCTGATCGCCTGTATCTTTTCTCATCTTCTGGTGGCCAATGTCATGCATTTTTGAGACAGCTGGCCAATGGATTCTGTGGCCATAAAATAGAGATCAGCAAGCTGTTCTCACAAGGACTGAACTTGTGACCTCCTGCCTTTTTCACTACACCCCAAGCAATTGAATTAAATAGGCAAAGACAAGTGTGACAAGCACCACATGAAATGAAACACAACCCTGGACATGAGTAAATATTCATCATTCAGTTCATTTATATTTCAGTTATTCATTTTGGACTTGTTCTTTGTACAACAGTGCCCTAGGATTCATATGTATATTCTGGACCTCTGGAACAGAAAATGTAAGAGGGAAGGGGAAAAAAAATAGATCACCTAGAGATAACCTCTCATACCTCCCCAACATCGTTCCATATCTACAGGGTGTTTTATGGTCATAAATACCCTTAAGTTACCAGTTCACAAGTATCTATTAGCTGCCACTGGTTTTCATAGCTGCTTCGATCTCCATGCTTGCAATGGTTCTGGCTAGACCTTCCTCTTTTCTCTCTTATTATTCTATTTTAGTGTAAATCCAACCAATTCAGGTGATTCCCAATGTGATGGTGAATTTTGTGTGTCAACTTGATGGGGCTCAGGGATGCCCAGCCAGATGGGAAAACATTACTAGGTATGTATGTGAGAATGCTTCTGGAACAGATCAGTTGAGCACACAAAAAGAATAAAGAAGAAAAAAAGAGTGAATGTACTTACTCTGTTTGTACTGAAATATCTATCTTCTCCTACACTGGAGCACTGATCTCATTGTTCTGGATTTTTAAGTCTCAGACAAGTACTTATATTACCAGTCCCCTAGTTCACAGTTGACAGTGAATTTGTGCAATAGATTTTCTGCTTTCCAACTTGTAAACAGATGTGATCTCTTAACTTCATTAATTGAATTAATCAATTCTAATATCCATCTATACCTACTATCATCTATAATATGTCTATTAATTTATATATCTACTTATCTATCCATCCATCATCCATTCATCCATCCATCCATCCATCCATCCATCCATCCATATTGTCTATGTCTTGTTTCTCTGAAGAATCCAGACTAATATGCCCAGCTGGTTGTTTATTTCAAGTTACCATTTACTGGTTCTTTGGTCTTCTAAGTGTTGCATTTAGCTCCTGGATCAGCGGTGGTGAACCTATGGCACATATGCCTCAGCTGACTGTTTGTTATCACTGAAAGCTCTAAAAAACCTTGCCATCACTGTACCTTGGTTCCCATTTCCTTTCATTGCAGTGATGACCCAGCTGCAGGAACTAGTTGGAGTCTGTGGAGCCTCCACTGTTGTCACTGGCCTCCTGATAAACACAGAGATGTTACCCTTATGATATTCTAGAAATTACTGCTCAGAACAGGGATTCCAGAAATTAGAGCACTTTGAAGAGACAAATGATATCTTATTTTACATGTAGAAACCATACTTCAGAATTCAACCCAAAGTCAATTTCATCAATCAGTAGAGACCTAGAGTTGGACTTTGACTTTCAATAAGGGGCAAGGAACTACATGAAAGAAAAAAGTGTCAAGAAATGGTTTCTTCCTTTTCATGAACCTTCAACCTCTCGTTCTCTACTGGCTTATTTCCTTAAAGTTCTCTCCACTGTTGAGGTTTTGTGAGATCCAGCATTGGCCATCCTGAATCTAGAAGAGAGTGTGGTAGTTTGTATTTCTACTTTTGTTGTACATAACTCTAATTATTTCTTTTTAGGAATTAACTGTGTAAAAGGAGCTATTTTTTAGTGTGTGGAGATTTAAAATAAAAAATTGTCCTCCAATATTCTTTGGTAAATAGGAATTCATTTCTCCAGCAAGCTACAAGTAATATTCGAAATTAATTTCAATTTTTTATTACCATATATGCCCAAATTCTTAAACTAACAGTAATCTTAATCTCAAATATAAACGAACTTTATATTCTACCTTAATATTTATTAATTATATTTAGGATTTAATTTAAGAAGGCCATGCCCCTGAATGTGCTTGAATGTTTCTTTCCTAAAATTCTGTGAAATTTATCACTAATTTCATATCAAAAAATAGGAAGAAGCAAAATATATCATGTACATGTACAAATTCCTTATAATGAACATTAGCATTATATGTATCTAAAATGTATCAATAAATTTTTTAAAAAACATAATTGAACCTCAGTTTTCTAGCCAATTATTCTTTATTGCTTTTACAAAAGAAATTAAGGACCACATCACCACTTTCCCTCCTAAAGTTTCAATGAATTTAACAGATTGTCTGTCTAGATATGCAATGATGGGAATAAAAATTTTGGAAAACAAGAGATCTCTTCTTAGGCTTACTGCCAGATTTTGAAAAGCACTATAATAAGTTGTTTCTGCCAAGTAAGTGAAATCTGAATGCTGGCTAAAACATTTGGGAAAAAAAAATAGAAGGAAGCCCATGCTGACTAATAGGCGCTAATGTGTGAATAATAATTAGTGCAATTAAGTGACTGCTGCTGTGAGGGTGAAATTTTCAGAATACAAAACATTAATGTAGGGGTTTACATACACATAAACAAAGCTTTAAAATGGGCTAATGTAAGCTGCAATATATGGAAATATTTAAGGGACAATATACAAATATGGGATGCTCACTTTGGGTATGTAATAGTATTAGGCATAGAAACTCTATGAATGTAAATCATCTTGAGTCTTACAGTGATGTGCATGCGCTCTCTGTATCCTTCTATAAGCAAAGCATATTTTAAAATATGAGTTTAATAACACTAAACTGATATATATGAAGATAGAAAAAAAATTGTTTCTAGCTTGTATTCAAGTAGCGATTATCTGTCGTTACCTCTTGCCCTCACTCCGTGTGGCCATCCTTCTACTCTAAATCTGTCTATGTCTGTTTCAAGCCTCTCCCCTGCACTTTCTCCCCTCCCCTTTCCTCCCTGCTTCTCTTCCCCTTTCCTCTCCCACCCACCATTTTTCTGAATATATAGAACTAGTTTTCTTGGCGAATAATAGAGAATTATAGCTGAGAACCACCAGGAGTTAAGTTCATCCAACATGGAGAATAAATTATTATTATGATTTAGAAGTACTGCTGTGTCAAGGTCAGGGTTAAGGCCATTTACAAGGCAACATAGAGGACAGCATATAATTTACTAGCCAGAGCCACTCACAGATGACGGTGGGGGGAGGGTGGGAATTTTCTATCAGAAATCTATACTCATTTAGCTTACATAAACAAATGCTTGTAAAAGTATTAAAAATATTGTGTAGTGAGTATCACTAAGGAACATCAAATTATCCACTTCCTTTATTCACTTTTGAAGAATATATTTAATAGCTAATTATTAGCTTCTGATATGTTTACTTACCAGGAATAAGAAACTTTAAATTATCATGTTCTAATAAGCTGTCATTTGCAAATGAAGATAACACTACTAATTCAGAATTAGTGGCCCAGTATTTATTTTTTTCTTTCTTTCTTTTAGGGTGTTAAAGTATTGACAAATATAAGATCATCCCAAGTTTCTTAAAATGTGCAATTTGTGCCTAAGAAATAGCTTTAATCTCATAAATAGGTGGTTATAACTAAATAAGTAGCCCTTGATTGTGAATCAGCATAAATATTATTTAAAAAATTGTTATTTTCTTTATAAAGTACCCCTGGTTGGCCAAATAGCTCAGTGGATTAAAGTGTCTGCAAGCAGGTTCAGGGTCCAGGGGTTTGATCCCCGGGGCAGGCTGAGGAAGCAATTAAGACTGGGAGTGTGTGCCTGTAATCCTAGCTCTTGGGAGGCTGTAAACAGGCCAATCACTAAGATTCTGATCTAGTAGTGATATCCTGAACATCCTGTAGCCCTTCCCTAAAAAATACAAAACAAAACAAAGTACTCTGAAAAGCTTTATAATAGTTTGTCTATTCAGAGTTTCAAAACATTTTTAGTTAAGGATTCCGCTCACCACTACCACTATGCTTTTTTGCAGTACAGCCAGGGACGCACTGCCCTGAGGATGAAAAGAACAGGGAGGAGATGGGTTTGAGAAGAGAGTGAAAGAAAGGAAAGAAGGAGACAAAGACAGAGACAGAGAGACCATCAGGAAAGAACCTAGAAGACATTAAAAACCAACATTTCATGGGTGGAATTGAGTTAGGCCTGCAAGCACGATCAGTAGCATAACAGTCTGAGCTCCACAAACTCAATTCGATGTATGAGCCCATCACTCATGAAGATCCACTCCTTCCAGCTCCACAGATCCTCCTGCCCCATGGTGCAGCCTGCCTTTCCACCCCTGCCTTCTCATAGAAGTTCTCTCGTCACTGTTTTCTCCAAAGGGGATTTAAAGGGAAATTAAATGAGGTCCTACATGAAAAATTAGACAAATAAATAGAAATTATCTATAACATCAATCATATTTTTTGTGAAAAGAGCTATAATCCCACAGCAAAAGGATGTTCAGTGTGTGCTTTGGGGAGAAGGCAGGAGGGAATTAAGAGCCTGAGGGACATCTTCCTGGGGGACCTGCCTTGCTGTTATGGTTTGTGTCTAGCTGTCCCCCCAAAGCCTCATGCAGTCTTGGGGCAGCTTCTGGAGTTTGTGATTGATTACCGTGGGTGTGGTTGCTGCACCTGCCCTGGGGCAGGTAATTTGCGTTACAATGTAAGGTGGGAAAAGAAGCCAGCTGCTTGAACTGCTGCCACCTCTCCTGGGTTCTCTTGCTCTTTGCCACCACCATGAAAGGTTGCTTTCTGCTCTGTGCTGCTCTGCATTGG